>SNQN01002897.1:34853-45652 GCA_008642245.1 Bassia scoparia
CCTATCTTGTTACGTTGCTACTGGGTTATGTGACCGAGCCACCCGTAGCTGCTGCCTTCCCTCAGTGCCTTGCCTACTGTGTTGCTGTTGTTGTCCTTGTGTAGGCCCCGGCCTGCTGCCCAACTCTATTAGCTGAAACAGTAGCCAAAGTAGGCCCTTGGTGCTGCTTTGTTGCGGTCTTGCGTCCTTGGTTACATCCTTTTGACTAGCCTCACTCCCATTTACTTCCTGTTTCTCCATAAGGTAATAGAACAAATTGTCTCGTTCCTATGAATCARAAATACCTATGATTGAATGTAAGTAATAAACTCATGGAATTAATGTGTATGCTCTGTAGTTCGTACTCTTTTTGTGCTCTTGAATGAAGAACTGGTTAGTAGAATATAAGATGGTTTACTTGTGTCATTAATTATTTAGCTWGCACTTGGTTTATGCTGAATTTGTCCACCTGGTAATCTTTCCTCCTAATGCACTGTATCAGCTACATTTTATATGTTAGAGCTGTTTTGTTTAGAGTTACATCTCGCTTTATTTTTTGGCTGAATGAACAGGAAGGAAACTTTTGGTCACCCCTCTCTCGTTTGAACATAGTGTCATCTTTCATGATATTCTCTATGTTGTTTGAAGTAGTCTGAGTGAGTCTAATAGTCCAAAGGCAGGGTGAAGATAAAACTGGCAGACTTTGGTCACTTAACATAGCTTCAACATAAATTTCCCTCTCAGTATTACATTTATAGAGGAGCAAAGGAGTATAATCCATTGATTTTTTTTTTAATTAAGTGATCGATTTCTGATTTCWTGTTTGGAATTGATTGTTCACTTTGATGCTGACAGTGCAGGTTTAWAACCTGAATTATACTTCTAAAGTATTAGCAAAAGGGATCAAGCCATTTCTTTTGGAGGTAAGTACCTTTGTAGGCCTTTTAATCTAATTTTATTCATTTTTTGGATCGTAGATGGTGTGATTATTCTGATTATTGTGAACTGATGAAATGGTTGATGGCGTGTTATTACCGGCTTTGTTATCTTCAAGTGGCCTGGATAGGTTATTTTATTTTCGTTTTCAATTATTTGCATATATTACTTTCTAATCGTCCATTTGTTCCTTATAAGCACTCGTGTTTCGTCTTAATTACCTAAAAGCTGTATATGTTTATCTTGTTTATCATACAAAATTACAGGTACAAGAGGAATAGAATGGTGGCAAGAACGATGACATATATGGTCAAGACATCAAGAAGTAGAAGAATGACTTGTACTTAGCTTGTCTATGGAGCTTGGTTTATTTACACACATATAGTGAATATATTATGTTGGTGATTTTGGTCGAGGCAGAGAATTATTTGTAAAAGTCATATTAGTGAAAGGTTTATTGAATTAGTTAAGGACTAAAAGTTGATTTTGTAAAATGTACAATACCATGTACATTATTCTTTTTAGATATGAAATAATTATTGTCCCTAGCTAACTTTTGTTATATGTGTCATAAGAATTAAAAAATACTATGGATAATAATAATAAGAAGAATAATTATTATAATAATAATAATTATTATATTATTATTATTGTATTTTTATTTATTAATAAATGATCCTTACATTGGGCATAAATGAAAATTTCATGACCACCTAATGCAACGCTGCAAAAATTAGTCAAAGTGTTGCAATATATCTAATGCAACAATTTTAAGGTTAGTCAAAGTGTTGCATTAGATCTGGTACAATATTGCACTAGATCTAATGCAACAGTTCTAGCATGGTCAAAGTGTTGCATTAGGTTTGATATAATGTTGTAACATATCTAATGCAACAATTTCAACTTAGTCAAGTGTTGCATTAGGTCTGATACACTGTTGCAATAGATTTGATGCAACGGTTGGTTATAGTTTGAAAAGTGTTGCATTAGATCTATGTAAGTGTTGCAGTAGACCTAATGCAACGATTTTTTTTATTTCTCCAAACTATTGCATTAGATACAAAAAATCGTTGCAATTGATCTAATGCAACGCCACCAAATGCAACAAATGACAAACCGTTGCATAAAGCCTTTTGCAACGGTTTTAGCATCCTATTGCAACGATTTTAGGCGTTGCAATAGACTTTTAATGTAGTAGTGTAATGCTTCCAAGAGACCCGGGAACTTCTTCATTCTCCTAAGGATATCCTCATTCCTTTAAGACATCTTGACTCATTAAAGCCTGAAATCACAACACTTAACACAAAGTTTAGATAAACACTTATGAGTTTCCTTTGTTGGTTTGTTGTTCCATTCATCAAAACATATAGGGTTCAACAGTTAGACAAAAGCTCCAACTTTTGATTGTTAGTACTACTGAATTTGAATTGGTTCATATTGTGACTTTAACTTTCCATCCTCAATGGTTCGACCCTACTTGCCCGACTATACTAGTTAGGTGAATTAGAAATTATTTTTGGTAGTGAAACGACCTATCACTACCTTTTTTGTGTGTATGTGTGCGTAAACCTACCCCTTAGTTTATTAACCTAATTTTAAAACAAACCCTTAGATCACATTTATCAATTAATCTACTATAAGTCAATAACTATTACCCGTACTAAAATAGAGTGAAGTTGACATCATTATTGTACACACGTCACGATTCCATACATTTGATGACATTATTATGATATACTATATAGATAAAATTTATATTTATCTAGATAAAAATTATATAAAATAAAAATAATAATTTATATATATATATCTTAAATTTATATTAAACTAATAAAAATAAAATAAAAAATAATATTATCAAAAAAATTATATTTAAGTTATAATTACAAGATAAGAGAGGAAGAGGTTTGGAGCAGTGGCTCCGACTCCACCTTTGATCCTTGAGGACAAGTGTTTGAATCTTCATATTTCTCCTCCCCCATTGTAAATACGGAGTATGTACTACCTGTCCTTGTGGCTCATATGCACACACAAAAAAAAACAAGATAAGAAATGCACGTGTATGCATGCACAATCTTGTAGAATTGTTGTTACTTTTTATGTTATTTTTTCTATTTTATCTTTTTACTAGATTTAGCCCCGTGCAATGCACGTTTTTGACAAACGAAATTTGATTAAATTAAATTTTTATTAGAGTATAATAAAAAAAATTAGGGTTTTTCTAATGTATACACATGTGATTTGGCGTTTTCCAAGGGCTACCCATGCTTTTCAGAAGTTCCAAAGTATACCCATGAGCTCAATATCCTTTCTAAGTCATACCCTCCCTTAGTTAAAATATTAACCTTAGTTAAATTTAAAATAAAAATTTAAAACCAAAAAATTTTTWAAAAAAAACCCCAAACCACCTCCCCCCTTCCTCCTTCGGTCCTCCCTCACAACCTCACCCTTCCAACTGCAAATCCACCACCAACTGCAACTGACCGACTTTGACTCTCTGGTCGCCGCAACCCCAACCTCCACAACCACCCACTAACCCTCAAAACCACCCACAAAACAAACCCTAAACCCTCGAAACACCAACGAAACTCACCCTTAACCCTCAAAATGACGAYTGTGATGTCAGAAAAAYGGTAGAGAAGGMTCGATTGGGTTTGATTGGAGGTGGCATGGGGTTTCGAATGGTTGGGAAAGGGTTTTGAATGGCGGTTGCAGGGGGTTTTGAATGGTGGTTGCAGGGGGTTTTGAGTGGTGGCAGGGGGTTTCGAATGGTGGCAGGGGTTTTCAAATGRTTGTGCATTTGTGCAAGGGTTCTATTGGTGGTGGCAAGGGGTTTCGAGTGGAGTGCTAATAGGTTTAGTTTGTTGGGGTTTCGATTGGTGGTGTCGGGGTTCGTTGGCTAGGGGGTTTCTATAGGTGGTGGTGGGCATCGTGGTGGTTAGKGTTGGTTTTTTCATGGTGTGGTGGATGGGTTTGCAGCGGCTAGGTGTGTGGGTGGGGTGGGGGAGGCGTTAGGGATGGTGGTGGGTGAGTGGCAGAAATAGTTTTGGGGTTTTATTTTTTTTCTAATTTTTAAATTAACTAAGRTTAAGGATTAAATTAGAGAAWGGGTATTACTTGTAAATGTTTGGCAATTTAAGGGTATTCCTTAGAACTTTTAAAAAGCATGGGTAGCCCTTGGAAAACGCCAAACCACAAGGCTATAACTTAGAAAAACCCAAAAAATTATGGCCTACATAGTAGAAATAAGAAAAATTCATAATTAAAATGATAGATAGAAAATGGGACATTTGATATGTTGATGAACTATTTTGCTCAATTAATAAAATATGAATAGCTAATATCTTGGAAAAATGAATACTCCATATTTAAAAAAGGTTTAATTTTAAAAATCTTAGAAAATAATGTCAAATGTAGTTTTAGAGGGACTATTCTACTTAAGAATATGACACGTGATATTGACAAATTCATAGATTAATCTCATGTGTTGCACGATTTTGACAAATAATATTTTTATTTGTTAAATTTTTTAGAAGATGATTAAATTGAAAAAATTACTATAAAGTAGATAGTAATCATAGTATATAGAAAGATGACGAATTGATAATCAAAAGGGTAAGGAGTAAATGAGGCATTGAATATACTCCTTAAAAAGTGTACTCCTAAACTAATTTAATATAGTACTTAAACAAAATTGCATTTATTATTTATTTTTGAAAATTGGGAAGGTAAAAATTGTAAAAATAAAAAGAGTAAATTAAAATATAATGATTTAATTACTTCCTCCGTTTTTTTTAATTGCCCCATTGTGAAAAATTCGGAAACCGAGGCAAAATTTGGTGAATTAATGAGGTGTATTGATGGGTATTTTAATAATGTAAGTGGGGTCCAAAAAAGAAAGAAAAGAAGTTAAAGTAAGTGTATTGATAAATATTTTAATGGASTAAGTGGGAAAAGTTATGTGGATCCCACAAAAAAGAGTGATTGAAGATGGATTAATKAATATTTTAAGTGTGGTCTCCAATCCAAAAAAGGAAAAAAAGAAGAGTGGTGCATCTTTTGGGAAATTTCCCTAAATGAACAATGGGGCAACTAAAAAAAACGGAGGAAGTATATGTTTTGGAGGAAAATTTTTTCATAAGGACGTGACATGTGGCAAAGGCTTATATAAGCATGTTCTGTTTTAGTAATTATTATAGATCAGGGTTTTTTGGTTAATTTTATTTTTCTATTTTTTATGTTTATTTTTTTTAATTAAATACATATTTGTTTTCAAAAAAAAAAAGTAAATCTGTATCATATCTTTGTTTAGATAAAATAGATAGGTTTTTTTGTTTTTGGTTTCGAAAATTAAGATTTTTTAATATAAAGGTGTAATTTTTTTTATTATTATTTACATAAGATTTTTTTGTTTTAATTTCTTATTTTTCTTATACATTAATACGACTCATATTATATCATGATTTTTTTAAATAATTCAAAATTGTAAATTTCTTTTCAAATGAATTTCTACAACTAACATTAAAAAATAGTATATCAAAATAAATAAAAGTTGTAATATTTTGAAGTGTAAATAATGAAAGTGTAAATGTAAAATTATGAAAAAAACCAAACTTTTATCAATCCGGAAACTTTATTGATCGTAGTGAATAATATTTTTTATTTAGATATGATTTTTTTATGATAAAATCATATCATTATATCCTTTATTTTTAAATAGATATATTTCCTTTAAGTGTTTTAATAAGATCTGGGTTATGACTGCAAGGTCGATATATAAGATATTTTTTCATTTTTTAAAAAATAAATAAATATTTTTATAGTTTTTTTCTTTGAGGACAAAAAGGTCCCACAAATGTTATCAACCAAATTTTAGTTTTTTGCTTTTATAATATAACATAGATAAGATGATGCAAGGCCTCCAAAATTTGACATTCAATTTTAAAAGTTATCTATCATTATTAAAAATATTTAGCCAATACATATGATGAATTAGGGAAAAGAATCAGTTAATAAATCAATTAATTTTAAACATCCAATTAACAACTTTCATATATCATTTTTTAAGGAACAACTTTCATATATCATCATTATAAAATAGTTTTGAAAATTAATTTAATAAAATTGTGTATCGCAATGAACTAATCTAGTACGGTGTATATTAGTTTGGATCTTACACTTTCGAAATTAGTCTAGCTACTATAGGATTTGTTATATTTTCTCCTTATAAATTGCTTATTATATAAAATAATAATATAAGATTTCTAATACCTACAATAAACTAGTGGAATTCATTAATAATTTCAAAAAATCTTGAAGAAAAAAATTATTTTCATAAAATATAACTAGGGCCTGTTTACATTAACTGAAATCAACTGAACTGAACTGAACTGAATGAAGTTGAACTGAACTGATCTGAATTGAATATTTTATTAGAGAGAGAAATTGGGTTAAGAACTGATCCGAACTGAATTGAACTGAATGGAGCTGAACTGAACTGAAAATAAGCTATTGTAAACAGGCTCTAAGAACCAAAAAATACAAATAAAAAATATGTAAAAAATTTTATAAAAGAGGAAATGATAATTTTGTGATACTTGCATTCTAAAAGGATAAAACTTATGCTCCGTACTTTAGATGAAAAAATAATTGATTATAATTAATTTACATTACCAAAATTTATGATAGACTGATTTTGACAGTCCATTGTAAAATTTTCCCTTGGTGGCTGTTTGGTACTAACCGTCTTACGTTGTTTAGTTTATGAAGAATTATAAAATTGTTCGTTGAAGTTGTTCGATCTCTTGACGTCATTACTTTAATCTAATATCACTAATAATAGTGTTATCTTTTTTTATGCATTCGATCTTTGTCTTAATGTAGGTGGTCCAAAGTGTCAAATACGCCCATTCGAAATATTAGGGGCTACGTAACTACATCATGTTAAGTATTTGTAGTTGTAAGACAATAAAAATTAAATAGTATTGATCATTAAAAAAAGGAATAATTTCACTTTTTGGTGGTCTTCCCGTATTAATCTGACCTTGTATTAGTCCCAGAATAATCTCACTTTTATCCCTAATCTTCTCATATTGAACTAAGTGAATTTTTTTACCTACAATTCTAGGTTTCCTATCCTTTTTAGCAGGTTATTGAGATTTTTTAATTAATTTTTTTTTCTAACACAACAACCACCATTAACACACCACCATTTATCCACCAACCACATCTCTAGCCCTAGACACACCTCCACCTCTACTATCCCACAACCGCGCTGCCTCCACCTACCACCCCACTCTTGTATTTCGAAATTAGGGTTTTGTGAATTTTTCCCCAATTCAATTCGAATTCGTTTAGGGTAATTGATTTGGGGATTTTCGAAATTGATTTAGGGATTTCGAAATTAGGGTTCTTCAATTAGGGTGGGGTCGTGATTTCGCGTGGGATGGGGCTTTTAGGGTATTGATTTGGGGATTTTAGGGGAAATAAATCGATAGATTTGGGTGGCAAAGGTGGGTGGGTGGCGAGTTCTCTTGCGAGTTCGCATGTGAGTGGGTGGTGCGGTTTGGTTGGGCCTGTTGCAAAAAGGTGGTGGCAGGGGCTTTGTGGTGATCGATTGCGCGGGTGGAGTGATGGTGCGTAAGGAAGGGTGTGGGAGTGATGGTGATCGATTGGGTGAGGGAATTGAAGGAGGTGGTTAGTGGCGTGGTGGGGATGGTGTGTGTTGGGCTGCGTGGTGGGGATGGTGGTCAGGGTGTGTGGTGGGGGTGTTTAGTGAGGTAAGGGATGAGTATAATAAAAAAGGGAAAAAAAAAGTGACATGCTTACAGGTAAAATAGTGCAATATGCGAAGATTAGGGGTAAAAGCGGAATTATTTTGAGATTAATGCAAGGTTGGATTAATACGGGAAGACCACAAAAAGGTGAGATTATTCCCGTTAATTTTTCCCAAAAAAAATAGTGTTGTATTTTGTAAGTTTAATTTTTTTTAGTAACATTTGATGGAAAAGATGGGAGAGTTGATAAAAGCTGGAAGGTTGATTCTTAAGTAATTTTAATATTAATTGTAATTAAATTAAATATATTGTTACGATTAATTTTTTAATTGTTATTATTTAAAAAAAAGGGTTTTAGAGATGACACTTAACAACATGAGATTTTTTTACTTTGACACATGTCAAGATAATATCTTGGTATATTAAAAAAAACATTTAGGACTTTTGTTTTAAAATATTACTACAGAAGTATAGATAAGAGAGATTGGTACCAGGTCATGAGTAGCTAAACCAATTTTTTTTTACCCGAATATGAACACGATATGTTTGTTGGAACTATTCCATAATTTTAAACCTTTTGGTTTTTTATGCAAAAAATCAGATGAATAAAAAAAATAATGTCTATCCATACTTCTTCAAATGATCCAAGAGATAGGGAAAGTTTAATATAATAAAATGATAAAATAAACAAAATTAATACCATATTTTTTGTTATGACGGAAGTGTCGAAAACAAGCAAACTACAAAAACAAATAAATAAGACAACACAAAGAACACACAAAGATTTAAAGAGGTTCACTATCAATGTGGTAGCTACATCCTCCTGACCGGTATGAATGTGTTTTACTATGAAGATCAAAGGAATACAATAGTGAGAGATTCGTAATTCTCCCAAGAACAACTCTCAAAACTCTCTCTAGTGTTTTCCTCTCAAAGTGACTTGAATAACAATTAGAATAATAATGAGTTAACCCTAGGCTTCTATTTATACGAAGTACAAAAGATACGAAGACGCAAGCCCTAAAAAGAACGGACCTGACCTGGTATTATTATCACCCGGCGAGGCGAGCAAAAATTATACGAACATAGCTGCAACATAACACGGACTTGCCCGGGAGCGTAAGTGATGCGGTTGCGTGAGATAATTTATCAACAAACTATCGGAAAACACTAGTGAGGTTCTAATTATTTTATTTTGGAAGATTAAATTGAACGAATAATAACAACTGTTGGATAAAAAACCTTAATAGCCACAACTATAAGGGGTTTCACTCGGCCTCAACCTTATGAGAAGTGGACGCACCACAATAGCAACGCTACTTGATTAACTCAAAACACAAAACTTAATTTTATTAACTGATTCATCCCATATTTATAGTACAAAACAAATCTGAAAATAAACTACCTAGGATAAGATATTAAATCATATCCATGTAACAACGAAATATATCTATCTATGAAATAACTAATTATATCCTAACAAACTACAATATTTATATCTAATATCAAGATAATATCCCAACAACCTAACAAACTTCTAATTCTATCAATCACGCGTAACTTTCGGACTGACGTATCTTAATCTCACGATTAATAGACGACTCAACAAAAATAAAACGAAATAATATTAAATAAATTATCCTGATGCTATTGAATATGCATCAATCTCCCCCTCTTGAAATCAACCTTGTACTCAAGGTGGCTCAAAACATGGAATCAAATTAGTAGCTTTGAAAGAAACACAATTCCCTTGTTCGAGTAAAACTTGATAAGTGTCGAAATTAACATGATGAACAATCTTAAACGGACCTTCTTCCATAGTAGTAGTGTTCCTATTCGAACCATTGTAGGCCTGTTGTGCGTCCATGGAAAGCCACATATAATCACCAACACTAAATGGAACCTTGTGATGCAGAGCTAGGAGATGATCATTCTTTTCTTGCTTCTTTCCCCTCTTGTACATTTTCTTGGACTCACATTGTTCTATATAATCAGAATTAGTTGCTATAGTACCAACAACTTCTACCTCTTTGATCTTATCTTGGGTTTCGGTAGTTGTTTCCTCTTTAGTAGCCACACGTTGCGGTGGTAGTGGTTGAAGTCCAACTCTCCCATTCCCATTGCCACAGACGTCCCAAAATCAATGAACACGCATCCATTGGAACAATATCACACCAAACTTGATCTTTGAACGTTCCAATTTCAAACCTAAATGCTTGTTTTGTGACTAGAATGACACCATCACTATTAACCCAACCAAGTTTATAAAGATGTGGATGATCTCGTTGTTGCAACTTTAGAGTATCAACCATCTTTTTTGATGCAACGTTTGTCGTAGCTCCACCATCAATAATCAAAGAACAAGTTTTACCATTAATGGAGCATCGTGATCGAAATAAATTATTTCTTTGCTCCTTATCTTTCTCAAGATTTGGTGCAACATGTAAGAGTGATCGAAGTACTAACACGTCCCCATCATCAAATTCGGGAGACAACATGGGAATGGCTTGATGAGCACTCGTGAAGTCCTTAACATCTTCCCCCTTCTCTTTAAAGATATGTGCTAGTGGTGAAGAGCAAGTACGAGTCTGCTCCTCTTCATGTCATGAAGATGTGAATAATGCAAGAGATCAGAAAGAGAAATTATACCTTTGATGGACAATCGGCTTTGCATATGCCATCAACCCTTAACAATGAAAACAACTCGTTTTGGTCGTGTTATGGGCCAGCTTTAGAGGAGGGGTACGCTTATCATGTGATATGTTAGATGAGTCAAATCTTCGTCAAGGAAGAGGTAGCAACCATGGTTCCTTGGACTCAGTTAAATGTCCGTTCGACAATGCAGCAAGCAAACAAAGATCATCAAACGTCTCATACGAACTCACTCACAACGCAAATCGAATGTGTCGTGCTAACCAAAGTAAAAATTTACACATTTTTGGTCTTTATCTTCATGACAGACCACAAGCCAAATACAATTCTCAATATTCGTCACATATGCTCAACTGATAATATTTTGCTTTAATGAATTAAGCTTGACGAATAATTTTTGTTTATACGATTTCGGCACAAAAATACTTATGCATCTTCGATTTTTAGGACTTTGCT
>SNQN01002897.1:50476-67500 GCA_008642245.1 Bassia scoparia
TACAGGATACATGGTTTTGTCTTCTTTTATTGTTTTTGTTTTGACATTCTAATAAAGCAACTATACTTATGGAATGCACTCTAATGAAGTAATCGCTTTATTTTCTTWAACATTTTGGTGAATATTAGAAGATTAGATCAAATTCCATATGTTGCATTGTCCTGTTGCTACTTGTTTATATTTTTTTGTTTATTTGAGGACAAGGTGAATTCTTATCTAAAGGGGGCTAATTACAACTGCATGGATTCTTGTATAATTTTCTATTCTGAGTACYTAAGTGGAATAATTTTCTGTACAATCACATATGTTCATTTTAATTTCACCTTTGGAAAGCTGATATGAAAGCTGGGTCATCATGTTGTAAAATTTACAGAACAAGAAAAGGCAGATAATTGCTTCTCACTGCAGATTGATTGCAAAGAGCTGGACAGTAGTGATGGATCCAAACCTTCTCATGCTGCAAATACACTGACTTTCTTTGAATATTGGCAAAAACACCTCTCTTTGACTTCTCTACTGCAAAAATATTGATATTCACTCTGTTCTCTTTGTTTATACTATATGCATAAGGTTTTTCATTTTCCAATTTCTTTAATTTTTCCGAATTTTCCTTTTTTGTCCTTGTTCCTGTCCGTACTCTTGTCCCTAACCCTTAACTTAGTGCAACCTAGGAATATTCTATAACAATAAGGTTTCGTCCCTAACTAGCATCATCTCATGTCTTCTTAGAGAATGATABTTTCAAATTTACCATTCTTGTTTTGACCTRTTTCAGGTTCCGGCTCAAAGAAATCCAAAAAAGGAGTACAGACACCACTTAGGGGTAGTGAAGACTTCTTGCCATGGTGGAGTGAAYATAGTTCAAAAGTTCATGTGGGAGCTGGTTGTGACTATTGTGGAGTAAGGGCCTCCCTTGAGTTTATTCTTTCCCTAAGTTTTTCTTAATTATTCTTGATTTTCCTGATGTTCAACATACATCCTCTACAGAAACAAAATTGTTGTTTCATGCTCTTCATTATTTTACTSTCATTTGTCRCTTTTTTTTCCACGGCATGAAACAAAATACCAAGTAATCATTAACTCATTARGCATTTCCTTCTAGGAGAATTTGCTGATTGATACAGACTTCTTGTGAAATTCTGCCCAATGAATTTGCTTATTGTAGGGTATGCGACCTTTACCAACTAGAACAATCCAGTATATTTGCATTCTATATTGTACTTGATATTGATTATATTGTTGATATTGTTGATCTTGTAACTATTGTACTCTCTGTAAATAAAGCTTAMCTATTGTTGATATTGTTCATGCCATGTTACTCCGTAGTATAAGTTGGTTGGMCAAAATAAAAGACTAATGTGGTGTACTAGTGAAGTGAGTGGAATCAATGGAAAGATGAGAGTGTTAATTGCATTTAAATTGTCTGCCAAGTTATGTGTTTCAACATCTTCAAAAGTAGGAAGCAGGGTCTACATGTATCAATTRTATCATTTAGTATTTAGTGTTCAATATCAAGCATACTACTTTAATTTCTTAAAACATGTAAAAATATGATGAACGGAGTGCTGATTTTACTTTCATGTATTGTAATATGCAGATTATATTTGGCTTTCACTTCTGGGCATTTCTTGCAGTTGGAGGATCACTGGCTGTCCARTGCTATGGTTATTGAATGTAAAACAAGGCATGCAATAGTCAAATTTATTGGAGTTCTYTTCTTGATGAAAAGCAGTCGCATTCGAAGATGGAGGTGTAAAATTTTTTTATTAATCTTTTAATTAAAGATATTTACTTGTATAACACTATAACTCTCTTATTATTTTATATGTAGTGTGTAGAATGTATACTACATGTTGAATTAGATGCTTTGAACTTATAGTTATGTACAAAATATAAAATGGAAATATCGATAGTGTCTGATTTATTTGCTTATATAATATGTTTACATATCGTTTCAATTTCATTAGTGAATAATATTAGAAAAGATTTTTTTCTTTCCCACCTTTGTTACAAGTTCTAAAACTCCCACCTTTCGTGTTTTAAACGACCCACACAGTTATTACCCTTTTCCAAAAAACTCTCCACCTCGTTAATTGCTTCTCGTTAGTTTAGGACAGCCGTTACCCGGAGTGAGAACCCCACTTCCCTTAATTCCTGTTAATCTCCTTCCTTGCCTCTCGACTCTCTACTCTCCTCTCTTTCTCATTCAAACTCCTATTTTGTGTAATATTTCTCGATCTGTACCACAAATCAGCAAAAATGGCCAAATCCATGACTATGCCTCTCATTATTCCCAATTTAATCTGTTACTATTTGTTTTTCTGTCGTGAAAATTAGTGTTTTTATGTATGTATGTCAATTGTTCGTATCTTAAATTAGGTTTTTGAATTTAGAATTCAATCCTAATTAGTCTTATTACATTGCAACACATAATCCAAACCCTAGATTACTAATAACAACCATAACAAAACAAAGCACTAGCAACACCATAAAACAACATAACATCATATACCATAAACTAAAGCTAATTATTTTACTAAGTAATTGAAAAAGGATTTAGAATTACCCAATTTGCCCAACATATCACGCCAAAATCCACAAAAAGAATAGTCTATCACAATTCAACAAAAACGAATATTAAAGCTTGCTCACAATTGATGAAATACAAATACAATGTAGAAAGATAACTATATTTCAGTAAAAAAAGCTTTGAAAATAGCAGCTCAGAAACAAGAATGAGAAGATTAAAAGATAAACTATGACATAGAATGATCTATCAGATTAAGTCAAATGAATGCAATGTATTTTCACATAACAAGGAATATTAAACGAAGTCGGCCCACCCTAAACGGCTATATTACATCAACATAACAGAGAAGCAAAAAGGTGAATTTTAGAGAAAAAAGAGGCTAAAAAAATGGATTCTAAAAAAAAAACAAAGTGAGTTAGACCAACTTCTAATACAAAAGGTGAAAGCAAGAAAAAAATCCTTAGAAAATAAAAATTCATAGTTACTAGTAAATTTATTTACCACTATACCTACAAACCAAATACTAAATCCCCGTTATTACATTGCACACCACCATTTCCATAAGTAAATTACCACCGCCATTGGTTGATACTGTATTACTACCTGCAATCAAGTCAACAATTTACATACAACTGTCCAGCTTGTAGCAACTTTCTACCCACCGCGTAACCTGGTAGATTAGCGTAAAAATAGCCCGTACCAAAATACCACCGCTAAATGTATGTAATTCGGAAAAAACCAACCAGCTGTAATACCTTACAACCTACCCACCAAAACCCGTAGGTAATCATTACTACTTTTTCGAATTCAACCAATACCACCACTGTTAGCCTAGTATTGAACTAAATTCGTAGTTATTTTTCAAATTTTATGAATTTTTCTTTTCAATTGAATCTCTCGACAAAGAGCCCTAAGATTAATACAGTGACCATAAAATAGTAATACTAAATAAATACATCCAATAATAAAATATTAATTCAATAGATTTTCAAAATTAATAAAAACGATTCATGGTGAATATTCCATCATTACCAAAGTATATATTTGAATTCAAACAATTAATAAACTTTTTCAAAATAATTGCAAATCGTTAACTTATTCAATGAATAATATTACCTCAAGAATTAATTATTTTTATTTTAATTTCTTAAATAATTAACTTAAACTTTCCTTTTTTACTCAGGAACAAAAATAGTCCATATAACTTTTATGACTTCCTAGTATAGAAGTACAAAAAATAAAGAAATTATATTTGATATTCCCAATACCCTTGACTTTTAGCTTAATAACCCATATTACCCTCGGTTTTAGACCAACAGCTCATATACCCCACGCCACATTAGAAAAATAGCTCAAAATACCCTACTCTACACGAAAACTAACACCGTACCTCTTCCCTATACTCTAATTCAATCAGAGAACTCCTAATCTTTCAAATCATCTTTCGTTCTTCCTACCATCCAGTACTATAGCCAAAGGACAACCAAGCTTCCCCGCTCCCACCACCACCCTCACCGGGGTATCTCTCCTCTCTCCACCCTCACCCACCCCATCTATCTAACATTTAAAGTTCAAAAAATCACAAATTGTATGTATACGATAGCTTGCCCTAACAAACTTCAAACACCCTCTTTTTAAAAAACCCAAATTCATGCTAAAAATTAAAGAATTTCCTCTAAATTCGCGCGCAAGACCTATGCTCTCAATATGATCCTCTGAAAATCTGCAAAAATGACATCTTATCTAAAGAAGCACATTTCTAAGAATGTCCACAACCCAGCTTCACTCCGCTCATTCATATTTGACGAATGAGCCTCATCTGAGCAAATATACAAAGCCCACACACAACCAAAGATTTACATATCAACAAGTTCAGCAAGCTATAAATACGAATAAAAAGGTTAAGTTAGCTGAATAGATGAAGTAGAAATCATATGCCTCTGCTAGCATACCAACAGCAAAATACCGTACCTTATTTGAAAAATACATAACGCAATGATAATTAACTACAGAATGCACAAACCAAGAAATCAGCTAAATTGAATTTCAACCATAATTACCTGCTACCAGATTATAAATATTATCATCTTCTATATAGCAATTAAAGATTAATCACATTACTTTAACAAAACCAAGTCTAGCTTAATGAAAATATAAGCCATACAACAAAGATTAACTGTTGGACATACTTCGAATATCTCAAAACTGAAACAATAACACAAGATCTTTCAGTGTTATTATTCAATCTTGTACTACGTCATACCTAGCAACCAAAATTGGTTTATTTTGTATCTTCTCTTGTCTTATTCATTGTACTAATCTCTATTTTGTAAGAATAGATAAAGCAGCTAAAATTAAGAAAGTAGAGTCAGTGCATATAATGATAGGAAGATAATAATGAGAATAGAATTAAGGCAGAGGTTAAGAAATATAGCTAATTATGTTGATATTTAAGGTTTATATGGAGAAAAGACTAACGGTGCTTAACTTTTCCGTTAGAATAAGGTTATTTCAGTTATTTTTTTCTAAGTTGAGATATATAGCTTTTCAAACACGAAGGTCACATATTGGTATTAACAAAAGTCAGGTTATTATGGAAATTATCACCCCCTTATATTTTTTATTAAATGGCAATTAATCTTTACATCTATAAGGTGTTACTTCTTTAAAAGTGGGGACATCATCTCATCCCTTTACTTATTATAATAGAATTATATCCATGCATTAGTATCATTACCTCATTTAATATTATATGCTTTTTATTTTTAGCATAGAATTATTCAGTATAAATCACGTAATTATATATATATCCTTCTTACTATATTTGTGAAGATAAAACATAAATTTCATTGAAAGAATCGCATTTATAATCCCACTTCCTTCTTATTTATGCCACAAAAGGGATTAATTTAAGCCTAATGTAATGAAGTCATGGTAATTCATTCCACAATATACTGATATTATTGTATTTTTTTGCCTTGTTTATAACAAGTCCAACTTTTATATCAGGTTACTTCCCACCACTGCAATGCATTGTTTCAATGACAAACTAATTTTTCACACACCTAACAACAAAATACCAAACCCCAAACACATACCATGTGTTACATCAATCTAGCTTCGTCTCTTCTCGGCCATATGAGTTAACCGATAACGCCGTATCACGACATATGATAGTGTGATGATAATTCTCGAAAAATCCCAAATACATCATTCTCTACAATCCGATCTATCTATCATTTTTGCATTCTTTTATTCAAGTTCGATGTCTTCCATCAATGAGTTACTGAAAAATACCTGCAATCGCTTATTAAACTTATTCTAAGATATTCCCCTATCACGTATGATAATACTAACATCAAGTCAGGCGTTGCACCACAAGCGCTTTAGAAATTTTTATGGAAAAATAATTCTAACCATCCAAATGTAATATTACAATTTTCCAAAAAATGTTTTTCTTAATTCAAAATAAATTATCAAATAAGAAAATAAAACTTAAAATAATTTAATTCCTAAAATATTAGACATCTTAATAATATATATTAAGAAAATCGAAAATCAAAAATCATGAAAATACCTTAATAACCAACACTACCATAACCGAAAAGTTATATTATGACTTCTAAGGTCACACATTTGCACTCCAAGCTTGTTCCAATTCTTTGAGTCCATTCTCAATGACTTATCTAAAATTTATCAAATATTCAATCCTCACCACTTATAATTCATTTTAACCGATCTTACGTATTAAACTTACATATTGTATAAAAAATTGAAAAAGAACATAAACCTGGTATATAAGGAACTCAATAACAAAAAATATACTGTAACCAAACCTATATAAAAACTAAAGATATTTCAGTAAAAGATCGATTATCTCACTTTCTAAATATTTATAAAACTTTTTAAATAAGGAAAATTAAAACAAACCTTAAACCATCTACACTTTTTTAAACAGATTACCTTTAAAAATTAATTTTAATTAAAATTACCTTTTATAATAAATTTTTTTGAATGCTACACATGACGGAAACCTATAATTTTCCTCCGTGCCCACTTCTAGCCAAATTCATCTAAAACTTCTTTCACTCTCTCATTCACCTCTCCTCTCCCCCAACTTATATTCCACCTTTCGTCATCATATTTCCAACTATTCATCATATAATCTTCATCAAGTCTCTTTATCTTCTTTGTAACATAATTCATCAACGAAGAACTCCCCAGTAAATTTTCTCCAACTTTCAAACACCATCAAATACTATATTGCCACTATCAACCAATGGAGTAATCAATTAAAATAACACTCTAAATTCATTACCAAAATCCCCAAAAAGTAAGCAAAATTCACAACTTTACATCAATCCCATTTTCACGTTTTATCTCTGCCCTCCTTCGTGCCCACACTGCCGCACCGGCACACGATCCAACATCCACATACTAGCCACCGCGACTCCACTCCTTCCCTCAGCTTCTCTCTCCTCGGCCCCCAACCACACACTGCTAGATTTTCTAATTCACGCTTTATTCAAATGAGCATGTCAAACCTATAAACCAGATAAAGAATATCCAGGAAATTATATGAAAAACTTACATTTGTTGAG
This sequence comes from Bassia scoparia, assembly GCA_008642245.1. Lineage (NCBI taxonomy): Eukaryota > Viridiplantae > Streptophyta > Magnoliopsida > Caryophyllales > Amaranthaceae > Bassia > Bassia scoparia. Next base: position 57,608 of record SNQN01002897.1, read on the forward strand.
CCAAAAGAACAAAACTATATACTTTTGTAATTGACCGGAAAAATCAAAATTTATTTAGCCTAAAATTCATAAAAATAAATTGAAATTTGAAATTTTGAACCAACTCAATATTTCCTTTTACAAAATAATGTTTTATTCTGTGATATATCTATCTATTGAATCAATATTTCCCACAATGTTAAATTCATTAACTTTTATACTTATAAGATCAATATGTTTTTTACCTGCTATTCCTAAAACAACCTCCCACCCATGTAACCAACTACATTTGTTGCTTACGAAAAAGGTCATTTAACCAAATAATTCATTATGTTGACAAATTAGGGGTTTACCTATAAATTTTTCCACTAATGAAGGCTAATATTTAACAATTAATTGACGATAAATACTAACTATTATTATTGCCTAATATTAAATTCATTTATATCTTAGAATTAATATTAACTTGATAATAACTTAACCATTTTTTAGTATTCCAAAAACAAATTAAAAAAAATTATTCAACTATTACTAAGACTTCACTCTTATTACACAAATTGCAACAATATATATAATTGGGCCAAAATTGAGCATTGCCATTATACTTTAAATATAACTAATAACACTATTTATATAATTATAAAATAATATTAGATTAAAAATAATAATAATAAAAATAATTAAAATAAATAATAAATATAATAATAATATTATTATTATTATAACACTAATGAATAAGAAATGAACTCATAAGTACTATTATCTAATTATTAGTAATTTAAATAACTCACTTGTCCACCTGTTAAAGTAAATTACAAGATTAAACATAATGTTAAACCATCCCCAACTTTTTTTTCATGAATTAGAATTCCAATTACCAACAAATACATCCTAAGCTCCAACAAAGGAGCAGTAGCTACTGAAAGCAAGAAACCACAGGAGTTAAAGTTGCTCAATCCAAGCCCTCTCTTTGCTACTAATTTTACAAGTTAAAAACCTTCGCATTCTTGTCATAACTGCGTATTTGATCTCCTGCGCAACACTTTGCACACTAGGAAGACAAAGCTGCCAATAAGCTTGATTACGAGCTTGCCAAATACAGAAGACAAAAGCTAAACACAGGGCACATGAAGCACTCTTRTACACTCTATTAGCAAACCCTCTTCTATTAAGCCAAATGCTAGCCTCAGTGTTGTCCTTCCGATTTTTGTTAATACRAACCCAGCAAGAAAAAAGATGCCACARCTGTAAGCTATAATTACACTCATGCATTAACTGATTAGAGGACTCCACTGCTATACCATAAATGATACATATAAGTCATCTAAACAACAACCAAACTTGTAGAGTTTGTCCTTGGTTTGGAGTCGAYAAAGACATGCCAACCACAAAATGATTCTATGTTTTCATAAAGTAGCTTTGTTCTACACACACTTAGGCCAATATAAGGAACAATCAGCCTTTTGCATCTTTTTGTAAGCTGTCCCAATTGAGTCCCCTTAGCCGGCTGCCATAACTCTGCATCGCAGCCCACCATCAGATGTTTTACTTGGCAAACTAATCTCCTAATCCAACTAGCATGAGTAGCAGCCTAGCWGGAGAGTATTGCCACCAATTTGATACTCCTAACATGATAAAAAKAATTATCCATCCATTCACAAAAAGATAAAAATAATTATCCATCAATGAAAGACCACCATAATTACTCAAAAAATAATAGCAAACGAAGGGCTGCAATATACACTAAATCTTACTAAACTTCACTAGTAATCAAATGTCTTAATAAAAACCTCTCAAGAAACTTCCCTTCGCTAATAGCAAGCTCAATATAAGTCCTTGAATTTCTAAGTTCTAACATCATAYAATCCTTGAATATCTAAGAACTCAATAAACCATACCCGGCCACATCGTTTAAGTGCATTGTTTCACAATCACATAACTCACTTCAACCTTTTTTTTATGACTGAGATGGATAATTTTGAGATAATCATATATTCTTATACTATCTACCATTTAGAAAGGTATGTAAGTTTACATCAAATAATATAGAGCATGAAATTCAGGTTATCTAAAGCCTTAAACTTATCTAGAAATTCAAGGTCACAATTTTTCACAATCTAATTCAAAATAGAAAACAACCCAATTACCTCAAGCTGACGAGTACGAAGACCATTGCATGGCATCCACTATATCCAGTAAAGCTAAGTAGTGAAAACTATCCTTGTGACCAATCTTCACATTGTGTAATTGTTTAGACTATCCTTGAAGGTCATTCACACTTACCATACATGCAATGTATACGCTGTGAACTAGAAGACATTCAATAGTTGTTAACCCACACATTACTACATCTCACAGTTTGCAAAGAACTCATCAAGATGCTAACCTGAACTACACATTCGATAAATAACATTAATGGAACAAAAAAAAACTTAGAATATATCATTTTCTCCTTCACAAGTTGCAACACATAATTCAGTCAATTTACTACTCAACTCTGAGCAAATTAGTTTGAATGCTAAAAACCCAAATTAATCATTTTAACTCCAAATTCATCTCAGTTTTAAGACAGAGAGCGACATAAAACATCAAAAACTTACCCTTCTTGTCAAATTACCTAATCATAATCCTAAAGATTGTAGAATGAAAGAAAATGGATAAAATAATTATCGATCCATGAAAAACATCAAAAATAGAATCCAGAAATATCATAAAAACGTGAAAACAAATCCAAAAATATTTAGGTGATAATACATATTAAGAGACAAAAACCCAGAATATGGTAAAAAAATCAAACACATGTGCTGTGTTAAATTAGGATGATATCAGCATCATCTTCAATCACTGCATCATCGAACATGACACAACCCCAAAAAAATATACGAAGTATCAGTTTTGGCTGAAGCTTAAGATTAGTTGTAAACTACACAAAACATATCGGATTCGGGATAACTTGATTCAAGTAAATTCTGCATCCAAAACTCATTTAACAGAAGTTGTGTAATGCTAGTAAGTATTATTTAGAGTAACCTTAATTACTACATCATGGTTTGCAAAGAACTCATCAGAGCTAACTTAAACTACACATCGATTGATAGAAAACATTTAATGGTAAACAAAAAAAAATAAACCATTTTCCCTCACAAATTTGCAGCTCAAAATTCTGAAAAAAGCGTGATCCCACCCTAACAAAGATAGGAATTACAATTGCTAACTATGTAGTTGGATCAGTGCTCGATGTTCCACAGGAAAGTTCATCAATTGTGGTCGCTATAAGAATATAATAGGTGGTAAATAACGAGAGAAGATGAATTACTACAACTAATTAAAATAACACTAATGGAAGTCGTGAGGATTAGTATCATCACCACTGTAGCATTGATTAAAGTAAAGATAAAATTCCTACCCAATTCATCACGTGTTCAAAGGAAAGGTAACCCTATAAATACCAAAACTCTCGCGAGTAGTATTATGGCTTCCCTAATTTGCACTCAAAACTACTCCCGTGGAATCATACAATTAGACGATTGAACACAATACCCTAACTTCCTAACAATCTGTTCTACCTACTCCCGTGGAATTTCATGTCCTTAATTGAAATAATCAAATCCGTCAAAAACTCACACTCCCGTTGTGATGGAGACAATGGAATCATAACAATACTAATTATCCCTAATCTAGTATTGGCATACGCACAACCAATTAAACAAGAACAATTTGTATTGAATTGGGAAAATTAATCAAACTCGATCATGACTGGTTTAGTTAAACCCTAGATTAAAACTACTCAAGCATAATCAAAACAAAACAAAAAACTAAATTATGAATAAGACATTAAGCATAAAATCAATTAAAGAAACTAAATTAAATAATCTAAATAAAATAAGAAGTGATGAGTAGAAATGAAAGTTACATCAGTAATGTTCCTATACATTACGAGTCTCCAATTGCAAGCAAGGTGCGTCCGTGACGGCTCCCGTACTGTTCGTCCTTTCCCTCTTTAATAATATTCCGCTTAATATATATCACAAGTATAATTAACATGGGCTCTAATTAATTGTGGGCCTTTGCTTTGCTACGATCCCGAGCAGTGAAAGGACCGCGCTGGGGCTGCGGTTTCGCTCAATAAAACCGCAATAAGGTTGCGGTCTTGCTGTTTTGTGTTTTCTCGCCATCAAAATCCAACTTCTTGCTTCCCAAGCATGGATTAACGAATTTCCAATGCCTTGTTGCAATGGGTCTTCAAAATCATCGCGAATTAAGCAATAAATGAGTCCAAATGCTCCGCATTATCCAAACTTTTGGACAAATTCCAATCAACTCAATAATCCTAGCAAAAACCTACAAAAATAACACTAACATACGGGACGAGTAATATCGAAATATATAATAAATAGAGTTCAAAAGAGTTAAATATAGAGAAAAGTATGACAAATATCAATAAAATATGACAAATCAAATGTGTATTTTATCAACTTATCAAATTCACTACTCAAATTTCTATGAWTAAAACATATATTACTCAAAGCTAGAATTTTTTATTCACCATCATGCTTTCAAGGAGATTAAAAAGAATTGATTATAATAATCCTTATATATACAACCAACTGTTATACACCACCAATGCCATACACGTAGACCGTACAGCACCACCCCTTGTGTACACTAAGAGAAAGAGAGGGATGTGTAATGTGACCCATAGGAACTCACCTGTGATCCATTTTCTAGAAAGAGCAAATATGACAACCAAGACATCCTTGACATACACGGTATCGAAACTCGGCATAAAACAATTCTCCTTTGCTCCCTTTTAATAGTATACACAGTCTGATCCATTTTCTTATGTTTATATATTTCAATGTACTATTTCCTCTCCTGGGACTAAACCTCATTAGGGTGGGAGATTGGTAAGGGTTTGGCCGTTTGGGACTTGGGAGAATTAGATCATAAGTAGCATTACCCAAGCAGTTTTACTTGATCTGTATACAAGTATACATATCAAAAGCAATAGCTAAAACAATAACCATAGATCAGAAGCAATAGTTTCTACCAACAAGAAATTGGCAGAAAACACAAGCAAGCTTAAACACCTCCAAACAGATCAAAAGCAAAACATATAACAAAAAATAATACACGCAATAGTAAAAGCACACACTGTATCTTGTTTACTTATGATAGACCAGGCAAATATAAATTTATCTTAATCGTATTCCATATTAGATTTTCTTCGGTTGCTCTTAACCATTTAGATCTCTATTATATAAGCCAAGGGGGAGCAATGGTGTCCCCCTAGGAAATGTCTTATTCGCCCTTGGTAAATATAAACTAATATATTTAAATCTTCCTTAATTAATTCACTCCCWATGATAAAATTTTCAATCAAAGGAAGGTTTTAAATTTATCAAATAAACTACTACTTAAAACCTAAAACATTGATAGTAAAAAAATTATGATTGAAAAAAAAACTACAATTCATAAAACAAATACAATTCAAAGCGAGCGTGAAATATAAATTAACAGTTTTTTTTTATCTTTTTTTTATTTCTTTTACAAGTTTCAAGCACGCATAGCGTGCACTAAAAAACTAGTCTATCTAATTAAAGGGTAACCTGAAAAGTTTAAACCTGACTTTTCTTAGCTAGTATTTTATGCACACGATGCGTGCGGTTCATTTAATACTTAAAACAGTTCTAGCTATTTGAGCATTGTACGCATGGATATGTACTATGTACTCCGTATTTATTATTGTTATAAAATACAATAGTAAATTATTGTGGATACAAAGATGAAATAGATAGTATGCTAATTAATCCTAATTATCAATACGTATAATATGGTTAAAGCTAATTAATTCTAATTATAAATATGTATAATATGGTTAAAGCTGGTAGTTTTGAAAATGTACGTGAAATTATTTATTTTTGAATTATTATTAATTTATTTTTTTCTATATTTAAGCAATAGATCTGAAATTTTAAACCTCAAGTTTCTTCTTTTTTAAAAAAATGTTTATTTTATTTCAGAATCAATTTTAAAAAGATATGTTAGATAGTTTTAAATCTAAAAACTTATGGTAAATTAACTATACTTTTATGCTTTGTAGTTTGAATTTTTTTTCCCTTAATTATATTGTTGTAGCACGTCTTTGCTTGGCACGCTACAAGATTTCCTCTGCTTGAATTCAGGGTTGAGAGATGGGTGGAGGCTTCCCGTCTATGCTACTTCAAGAGAGATGATCTTGGATTGGAATATGACGTTGGCTTTGGCGCTTCAAGCTCCTCGACGCCTTAACACCTGTAAGAAGGGAATAATCTTTTTCGGATTATCTCCCCTCCGATGCCTAAGTAAGTTAAGGAAGGAGAAGAGGAATAAAGGCTTAATAAATGTAGAGAGAAGTTAGAGAGATAAGTTCTATACTTGCTTAAGTATGAATTTGTGCTCTCAAATATTGTAAAAAGTTGTGTGGAAAATGGTGCCTCTCAAGGGTATTTATAGGCTTTTGCCTTACCCTTGAGGGCTTGGATGTGTGACACTTGTCACCATCTATGCATGTTTTATCTGTTTGCTTGCTTAATCCGTTTCCTTTACGGTATTAATCGGTTTTCGGTCGAATGTTTACAGATCATCTGCACTCAACTCGTGACACGTGTCACGTAGCTTCTGTGCCATGTTGGATATTATGCCACCGCAAAACGCGAGACGTGGCTCTACGTGCCACATCATTTGCCCCTCAAACGCTCCCAATAGACGCTTGTATTGGGAGGTTGATAGAAATCTTCCTGCTCAAGAGCTGAATATGAGGAACTTTTCTCATTGTGCCCATTTCTTTAAGGAGGACCTCCCTCGACTTTTCGTGCATTGCTCTTGACAAATTACTGTAGCTTTCCAGTCCTCAGAAATTTGTTGCACATGATCGGGTAGTTCCCATTTCTTTGGATTTGAGCCACATCCTGGGTAATCCCATCCTCGATATTCGACCATTTTTGACACTCTTGGACTTTGGAAATCCAAACTAAAGATCCCATTTTGGGTCGGACCCAATCCACAGCCAACCCCATCAATGTCTTCGAAATTGGGCTTTCCAAACCAGGCCCATGACTCTGGGCTTTTCATTCCTTTTCCCCTCATTTTTTGATTTCAAATTTGAAATCCAAGCCCACTAAACCACTAATTTTTTTCTATAATAGGGGGTAGGGAAGGAAGAGAAAATTGGTGAAAAAAATTTTTTTTGATTACTCTTTCCTTCTCTAAATTCCTTCAAGTTTTCTCTCCTTCTTCGGCTCAGTGAAGCTTCTAGGTTCGCAGTTGAGGGTTTCGTGATTGAAAGGCTTTCAGATTCTTCCTCGACTTTATTTTCTTCGACATCACCCCTTAGGTTGCCGACACAAAGGTATAGTTTTTCCTTCGAAGTTTTGATTTTTTCTCTTCTTTTTTACAAAAATAATAAATCTTCGTCTTCGTCATCGAGTCCTAATAAGTCGGATGTGGGGGCTTCGGGGAGCCCAGGCCAACACTCCAGATCTGTTGAGACCTCAGGTTCTTCGATCCTATATCGTCCATGGGAACATTCTCTGAATAAATCCCATCCAATACTTCTCTCCTTATGCAGGATTTAACTGCAGGGTGAACAGACTGCGTGGTGCCCAGGTCCATTAGTGTGACAAACAGGACCGCGGCGAGGTTTTCGACTTCGCATTAAGAATTGATACTATGACATTATAACCTGAACAATTTAACTGACGTTCGGGAGGAATGTATCGCAGAAATCCTGAACCCAATGTGTCCCAGTACCTGCGAGACTGCAGCTACCCTATCTCGAAATCCTTGGTTTCGGACATGGGTTGAACTACCGGCGAAAGGCAGCTTATAGCACAAGTTTGAGAATTCGAGGACTAGGCTCGAACTATTGATTTCGAATAAGGGGGACGCATCCATTGATGCAACCCGAATGTGGCACCTCGCCATATACAAGATGTGTGGAGCTTGGATTAAGGTGCTTAAGAAGATTCTTCCACCACCTCCTTCGCTATCGATAGCTAATCGCATTGACCCAATTCGAGGGTTCATATTCTGGGATACTTCGCCACTTTGCAAGGCGAGAGTGTATTCCCCATACCGTTCGAGTTTTTGTGCGAAGCATACACTTGAGCCCAAAACATAGTGCCTCTATTGGCTGGTACCAAATCGTCGCAACCGAAAAGGCTTCATGATAGCCTTCGATTAAGCCAAACAATCAAAACGTCTGGAAGACGGATTTTTTCTACCTTTGCTCCGCCGAAGAGGGTGAGAGGCAAGGTTTTGGCTGCTTGGCACAGGACCCTAATCTGAAGTCCATGAATGGTGCCTATTGCAACGAGTGGAAGCAAATTGAAGTACTTACCTCGAAGCCTTCGTCCTAGCGTATGGAGCAAATAAGGCTACATCCAGAAAATATGGCTCCCGTTTTGATTCTTCGTCAACGGGACTTCCTATGGCCTTCTCATTATGGATGGCACTAAGGAAGGAAGAGGTAGTTCGCATTTTTTATGTTTCGAACTTCCATGTATTCATGATTACTAACCCTTTGTTTTGTTCGCTTCGCAGCTGCTTCTTACGAAAGACTGCCTGATATCCAGAAAGGCAAAATGGACAAAAAAGACTACGATGCCATTGCTGCGGAGGCTAGGTATCGCAGCCTTAAAGAAAAGAACAAAGACCGTGCTGTAAGTCACTAACACTTACTCATTTTCTTTAAACTTTCAATAGGGGAACTTGCGAACGTACACTCCAGTGTTTACAGGGGTTTTACTTCGRAGTTTTCCCTTCGAAAATTTGTCCTTTGACTACTGGTTGAGGAACCTGCGAACGTGCACTTCAGTGCATTGTACTGATTTTGCTTCGCGGCCCTCCTTTCAATTATTTCAATTGAGGGGTTGTTGCGAACGTACACTTCAGTACTCATATTAAAAACTTGTTCGTATGGTTTTCCTGCCAGCATAAGAGTCACGTTCGCCGTTATAGGGGAGTTGCGGAGGCTCATCATAGCATGTACCTAGATGGTCGTTCGCACTTCCTAGCGGTAATGGCGAATGAAAAATGAGTGTACACTGAGGTGTACGTTCGCAAGTCCCTCAGGTTGTTGGAGGTATCTGCGAACGTACACTTCAGTGTTCCTCTTAAAAACTCAATCGCACCTTCTTGATGAATTTTGCGAATGAAAACTGCAGTATACACTGAGGTGTACATTCGCAACTCCCTCAAGTTGTTGGGYATACTTCAGTGTTTGCTTGACTTTTTCTTCGCAAATCTTCTTGTCTCTTCTGGATGATTCAGCGAAGGGAAAGTGGTAAGTACACTGAAGTGTACGTTCGCAACTCCCCCTTGTCTTTTGAAGGGAAGTTTGCGAACGTGTGCCTCAGTGTTTACTGAAGTCTCACTTCGCGATTTTCCAAATCCTTTTCTTTTGGTGCGAAGAGAAGACGTTGTGTATGTAATGGTGTTTCTTCGCACATTCCTTTGGTTAATGTTGCGAAGGTATTTATCACTTTATTTTATATGAGTCTAACACTTGTGAAATTTTCTATGTTTTAGGATCTTCCCAAGCCTTCAACGGTGATTCTGAAGATCAAGCGACGTGACGGTCGCGGGAAAAAGACCACGAAGGAGACCCCTACCAAAGGGGTTTCGCCTGACGTGGTGAGGGTCGACTCTGACGACCCTGGCGATGTGGGGAGGGCTTCGGCGACCCCAGTTTCAAGGACCAGCGATTCACATGCTGGTGCGAAGAGAAAGGCGTCTTCGCATGATGCTGGTACTTCATCGAAGCACCAGAAGCCACTTTCCGTATCTCCCCTTCGGGAGATGCCCTACACCAACGATGATCCTGGTGAGCATTTAAATTATGCGAACACCTATGAGCGAAGGTCTAAGAGTTC
>SNQN01002898.1:0-23492 GCA_008642245.1 Bassia scoparia
AGGGCACCACCATAATGAGGCCCAGATGAAGGTGAGGCTGGTATGGTGGACCATGTTGTTGAAGGTGAAGTAGTTGCTGTTGCTGCTATTGCTGTAGCTGCTGCTGTTGCTGTTGTTGCTGAAGGAACTGTTGTTGTTGTTGCTGAAGGAATTGTTGTTGTTGCTGAAGGTATTGTTGTTGTTGTTGCTGAAATAGTTGCTGCTGCTGCTGATGCTGATGCTGAAGTAGTAGATGCTGAGAAGGTTGAAGTTGAAGGGAAAACTGAGGTCTGCAGAGAAGGGAGGCTCATGGCTTCCTGGCCAGATGGGGAGATGACTCGGGGGGAAGGGATACCAGTCCAGACTGGATCTTGTAGGTCACCACCACCTGAACTCCATTCAGCCATTTGGATTTCAGTGGCAACCTGGAGGCCTATGTCTTCCTGTGTTTTCCTTTTTTGGCCTCTTCTTCCTTGTCACTGTCGACAGACACAACCTCATCAACCTTCCTCTTACCCTTGTCTCCAGAGGGATCCACCTGTGARTGGGYGGGCTGACCACCTAAYCCTTGACCACGACCAGCTGGAACTACCATAGACACACCACCCCTGTGGACAATCCTGCCCCCTTCAATGGGAGAGGGGCTCCTTCCCACAGGTGGTGGAGAGATGGTACTTCGGAGAGCTCCAAAATGCAGGCATCCTGAGCCTGCTTCTGTAGACCTGAAGGCTGAGCCCAGGATGAAACCCCGCTCCACTCCCAGTGGGAGTGGAGCTCTTGTCTCCTCTCAGCCTGGGGAGTCGTTAGAGGGTCGCCCTTGGCTCCCTCCCTCTGATGCCCCTGCGAGGGCACAGCAGCTTGGGATAGTCTGACCAGCTCCTGAAGTACTGCTAGAATAGTGACTATGGTTGGTCAAAGTTCTCTGATGTCCAGGGATCAATAGCTTGCTCCTCACCAGTTGGCCAAATACTCCTCGTCAATCACCAGGTTGTCAAGGGTCACAATTATCCCTCAAGACACCAGACTCTAAGGATAAATAGAAGATGCTACCAATGGAGTCCTCTTCAAGTCAGAACTGACAGCAATTTCCCAGAGCTCCACTGCACAAGAAACAACAAGAAACATGGTTAGTGCTATTAAGCCTAAAAATCAGTTGTAAAAAGAAATGTAAATGGCAAGAGAAAGTGAAGTGGTTACAAAGACTTAGTAACAACTGACTACTTCTGACACACTTCTGCTAACCCACCAGCTGCCAGGTAAAGCTCCACCTTCAAAGTCAAAAAAGGTGGTTAACCAGTTTTGCGTGGGCTCCTACCCTTTGACCTGGCCCCAAAGCTTGAAACCACTCGAAGGTGGCCTTCTCCTTTCAGTAGTAAGCAGTTGGGAAAGGCCTTCCTCTCAAGACCTGTTCCTGGTGAACTCAGTTCTGGCCTGGTACAGGTAAGGTGCTTCTCGTGCAAAGGAACCCTCAACCACAGCCATGCGTGTCCACTTCTTCAAACACCAAACAAGGATAGGAGCGCGTATGTATCAGTGCCACCCTTCCCAACCTCCAGGAATACAGCCAGTCTTATCTGATTCCCTGTATGCCTTTAGCCAGAACAAAGTTTGAAACCCATGGTTGACATCTCCAATTCCACAAACGTTGCAGACCAGATGAAACTTATAATCTTCTGCACAAGCACTAGGAGCTAGTTTGGACAAGCAATGCCCCACATTTGAGCAATCAACCATGAAGGGGAATGGAAAATCTGACTCCTAATTCTAGTGGCAGTGTAAATGGGAATTCTGAACCTCGTGGTGAGTAGGCCCTGTCTGAAGGATTGGACCTCGAACCAGTATCCAAAGCTGAGCCAAAACATATAATTCTCCAAGCCCTGATGTCAAATCTTTTGCGTAAGCCCTCTGAAGAAAATCAAGGTCCAGGGCAAAGTGAGCAGGTCATCATTTCCTTAACATCAGCCCACCTGACGATGTCCAGGTTGGTTGTCAGGGTCCAGATATCTGGTACTCCTGAAGTTCCCCCTCTCATCCTTGGCTATTATCACGAGCCTGGAACACCATCCTCAGAGTCCCAGCCTGTTCGTCTTCCTGACAAATGGTAGCAATCACCTTTCCACTCTCCTTCGTTAAGCGTTAGAAACTGCTTACTCAACCTGCAAAACTTGAAGCCTACGAGGAAGTGCTGAACCACTTACTGTTCCAGTGCCCCCCTGGTAGTGAGCGAGTACTGCTACGTGGGCCTGGCTGATGCAGCTCTGAAGCTATTCTGGAGGTCACACTCCTACCAGATGACCCCTAGAACGTCTAATCAATGTTGAGTCCTCGCTGGCTCTTCGTCGGTAAGGCAATTGAACCTCAGATTTATTTTGAGAATCACTGTATTCTCTGACATTCTAATTTATTCCAACCACAAACCCAAGAACGCAAAAAAGGGAACAAACAAAACAAAATTACAAACTACTCTAGACAGAACCAGGGGAAAGCTATTAACTGGAATGCATGCATGTTGAATTCAAGCAAGAAGTGGAAGAGAAATTACCTGTTTAATTGAGAATGAGACAATGCTGCTTAGTTGAAAACAGGAAGGTAAACCCCCAACAAGCTTGTCACGAACAGGAGCTGCAACCAGGAAAGGTGTCGAAAAACTCTGTTGTTGGGAATGCTTCAAAGGGCGAGAGAGTTTTTTATTTTGGTTTCCTTTTGCACTTTTTGAAATGGTTGAAAGCTTGAAGAAGTAAATTTAAAAGTGAACTGATGGATGACTCCCCAAAAATATAGGGAAGTAACCGTCACATCAGCACGCCTCACATTTAAACCGCCCATTATTGGTGCGTAAATCATAACGTGCGAAAATTCTGAAACGAACTACACGAATAAAACTGCTCCTTAGTCAAAGCTGGCCTGGTAAATTGGAAAGTTACATGGCCCAATAGGGGTTCATAAATTAACCAGGGCACCCCCCTGGTAAATAAATACGAGCTGACGTGGTTCAATAAATTATTTTGAATCCAAGACCTGGTAAATCTTCTAACTTAACCAGGCCTGATGGGGGCTAGTTGTTGGTACCCATTGAGCCACCAGGCCCAATAGCCACCAAGCCCATTGCTAACTAAATGCAATACGCTTAATTCGTGCTAGTTGGTCCAATGGGCCTTATTAAAGGGAAAATGCCATGGGCTAAAAGGAGTCAAAGCTACCAACCCACTATTCAAAAGTTGGGTGCATGTAGGACACCTACCCTGGTATATGTATACGCCACTTGTCACGTTTGAGGAAGCTTTGACCATGCAAATTCCAGGTATAAAAAGCAGGCTTGAGGCCCCAAGGGCTGGTAAGTTCATACGAACAAACACTACCTACATTCTCTCTCTAAATATTGAATACCCTGGTAAATACTGACACCTCCATCGAAGGGGCTATTCCTGGGTTGCCCCAGGGTAGTTCACTCGTGTTTTGTAGGTACCGGGATAGCAGACCAGGTCCATCTTCACCAACACCGGCTCGTTGTCCACTGCCATGTCAGCAGTACCACATATTGTACCAACAACAAGTTTGTGTGGAATTTAAGAGGAGATTTGTTCAAGACAACTAGAGACAAGTTACAACAAGATATTACTTCATATATTAATTTAAGAATAGCAGCTGAAATATCAAGAATTGTTCAAGAATTTTTTGTTTTACATTAGAATGAATTCAGATGTAAAATAAGATGTATTTGTGCTTCATATATTATTTTATATTGAATGAATACATAAAATATTGTTATTTGTGGTTTATTTCTGTTTTCGTAGTGTAGTGTGTTTTGATTGGAAGAAACCAACATTTGCAAGCCGGTTTCTGTGCTTTTTTTTAATTGCTTTTTAGGTTTACCGACCAAAATTTCGGTGGGTAATACCGACCAATAATAAAATCGGTCGGTATTACCCACCGAAATTTCAATCGGTAAAAGGTTTTAAATCCAAAAAAATTTGACGGAAACAACATTTACCAAACGAAATAAAATCGGTCGGTATTACGACCGAAAATTCGATCGATAAATGCTTTTTCCCTCCAATTCAAGAGTCGTTGAATTTGGTCGTTGATCGGTCGGTAATACCTCACCGATCGAAAATCGGTCGGTGATCCTTTGATTACCGACTATATATGGTCATTCTGACACCGGTTACCGACCGAAAATCGGTCGGTGACCCCTATTACCGACCGATTTTCAGTCCGTAAACGCGATCGGCCGAAACCAATTTTCTTGTTGTGGTTGTTACTTTCAAAGGTATGTAGATGGCTATATTTACTTACTTTTGTATGTAGATGATATGCTAATTGCGGGAAATAGCATGAATCATATCAATGACTTGAAAGAGAAATTTTCATTGAGATTTGAGATGAAAGATTTGGGTGAAGAAAAGCAAATTCTTGGCATGAGAATTTCTAGAGACTTTTCATTATGAGCATCGAGGTTGTCTCAAGAGAAATATGTTAAGAAGGTGCTAAAACGATTCTAAATGGTTGATGCCAAGCCTCGACTCTCTCCTCTTTCATTGGATGTCAAATTGAGTAAGGAGGATTGTTCTAAGGCAAAAGGTAGAAAAGGAATGGATGGCCACTTTTCCTTATTCTTCGGTCGTTGGTAGCATGATCTATGTTATGGTGTGCACAAGACCCGACATTGCATAAGCAGTGGGAGTTGTGAGTAGGTTTATGTCAAATCCAGGTGAGAAGCTTTGAAATGGCTCTTGAGGTATCTCAAAGGTACTTCGAGTATAGCTCCTTGCTACAAGGGGAGCAGTGTTGTTCTTGAAGGTTTTGTTAATGCAGACTTTGGGGGATGCTATGATTCGAGTAAAAGCACTTTAATTTGGGGTATGTATTTACTATTGGCGGGACAACCATTAGTTGGTTAAGCAAGCTGCACAAGTGTGTCTCCATGTCTACGACTGAAGCGGAATATGTTTCTATGTTAGAGGCGGGTAAGGAGATTGAATGGTTAAAACGGTTCCTCAAGGAGATGGGTCATCAACAAGATGCATGTGTGTTGTATAGTGATAGCCAAAGTGCCTTGCAATTGGATGAGAATCCTGTATTTCACTGATAAGTGCCAAAAATTGTCAAATTTCGACACTTATTTCTTCCTTATTTTGGCCATTTTGTGTGTTTTCGATATCATTTAACTAACCTTTAGGTTAGTTTTCCACTTTGTTAGGTTTTGTAGAGTTTAGTTGATTTTTAGTGTTTTTTTTTTTTAGTTTTTAGCTTACTTTCTCCTAAATCTTATTCTTATGGCACTCAATTGCAAGTGTTGTGAGTGTTTTCAAGTTTCCATGGTATGTATTAAATTTGCTTGTCTTGTGCTTTGTTGCAAGTTGGTGTGGCTTTATTTGAAAGGGTTGAGCTTTAAAGTGATCTTTCATGTACCCTAACACATTCTTCGATCCATATCTTTCTATATAGTTTGAAATTTTTGGTGAGACTTTTTGCATTGAAAATTAGACTCCAAGATCTTTCCAATGGTATATTATAAGCTGCATTGCGAACTACAAGCGTGAAGTTATGATTGTTCGAATTCGGAAGATTGGAGCTGAAACAATGCCCACGCCTCCTGGCCGCGCGTAGCTAGTTTATTTTTCAAGAATCTTTTGTCTTCCCCACCAGCTACCACACGCGCACCTGCCCGCGCCTAGCCCCCAGCCCGCGCCTAGCCAATTTTCCAGAAAGTTTTGGCGCGTCCGCGCCACTTGCCCGTGTCTGCCAGCCTGTCTACCCGCACCCAGCTCGTGCCTCCTGGCCTCCCTGCCTGTAGCCATTTTTTTCCAGAATTCAAGTGGCGCATCCGCGCACGCACGTGTTTCACGCGCCCCTTGGCTACGCATGTGGCCTTGACTTTGACCGACTACTCCCTTGACTTTGACTCTTGGGCTTGGTTTTTGAACATGTGGGAATTAGTAATGACAAACTTGTAAATATGTAAAGCCTTGTAATTGTACAGTATAAGTAGGATTTTAGGAGAGAGAAAAACAAGAAATTCATTAGTTTTAATTAAATTTTCAGATTTAGCATTAGTTTTCTCCCAAATTCTTTTCATCTTCTTCCTTAGTTCATAGTTTTTTGGAGAGAGAAAGTTACTTGTTCTTGATTTTGTTTTGCCTCTAACTCATTCATCAATTCTCAACTAATTTTAGCAAGTCTTATAAGCAATTGATTCTACTCTTTAAGGTAATCTCATTTCTATCATTTGTTTTTAGTTTTGAATTTTTTTCATGTTTTGAGTAGTTTTAGATTTCTAGGTTTTTGTGGGTTTTCTATTAAGGTTTGATTTTGGTTTCATTTGTTAGTAGATGTCATCTTAGGTTGTTTGTGAGTAATTTCATGATTGTTTTGTAGATTTTGGTTTAGTTGTGTGCAAGTTATCTCATACCATATTTTTGTAGCAGCAGCGCAACTTTTCTTTGCAACCAGCCACACCAAATATTATGTGTGGCTGGCAATCCGTACAACTTTAAAAAACTAAATAGCACAATTACAAAAGGCCACAAAAAGAGGCCACACCAAAATCTGACAATTATCTCTAATAAACACAGTAGCAAACAACCATTATTTTCTCTCTCCTTCTGCAATCTGCCGCTTCTCTCTCCTTCTCCATTCTTCTGCGTCTCTCTACAGCAATCTGCAATCTACCTAACCTTTATCTATCCAGCAATCTGTACAATAAAAATAAAATTTCAAAAAAATGAAAAAAACAATCAAATGAAAAAAGAAGAATCAACAAATTCTTCAAAGAAACCAATGAAAATCGAACACATTGAAGATTCAATGCAGCACAATTACTTTTTAGAATTAGAAGACTTACTTTTATGAATTAAATGAACTACTTTTCTGAATTATATGAACTGCTGTTATTAAATATAAGAACTACTTTTACGAAATATCACAATTAATTTTCTGAATTATTTTTACGAAATATCACAATTAAATTTTTTTTACTAAATTATAAGAACTACTTTTATGAATTATAAAATACTTTTATGAATTATATAAACTATTATAAAATATCACATTACTTTTCTAAATTATAAGAAGTACTTTTACGAATTATATGAACTACTTTTCGAATATATGAACTATTTATGAAATATGTGAACTACTTTTATAAATAACTAAAACTTTTCTCATTATAAGAACTACTTTTATGAATTATATGAACTACTTTTATGAAATGTCATAATTACTTTTCTGAATTATAAGATCTACTTTTACAAATTATATGAACTACTTTTATGAAATATATGAACTACTTTTATAAATAAATAAATAACTCAAACAAAACAACATAGCAAGCACCAACATAAAGCAGTAAAGCACAATCTATTACCATCATCATCATGAAACTCAAAGCACGCACCAACAAACAGTCAAACACAACAACCAATTGTCCTTCATCGTCATCATCATCTCATCGCCATCATCATCATCATCATCATCATCATCATCTCATCATCATCATCATCATCACTTCGTCGGAGCTCATCGAAAGCACCGCAAAAAGGTGGAAGTGACGACAACGGCAAGCAAGGATCACCTTTTGAGTGTGAAGTGTTTGAGTGTCGGATTGGACTGAAACTCGGAGTAAAAAGCGCGCGAAGGCATCATCATTGGAAACATCGAGTTGCCGGTGTTTATCGACGTTGTACTTGTCGTATTTGTTGCAAATGGAGTCGACTCTTGTGATGATGTCGATTAAACTCATGGTGCTTGATGATTGATGAGTTTCTCTCTCCTTTGAAGTGGTGGTTGTTTGGAACGAATCGTGGGAGACTTGGAGAGTGTTTTCATGTCGGAATAGGAGAGAGAAAGGAGTGAGGAAGAAGATGAAGAAGAGGAGGGAAGGTTCGAGAGAGAAGAAGGAGTAGGAGGAAACGGCTTCGCGTAGTTTAGAGAGAGAGTGAGAGAAGGAGGAAATGAGAGAGAGGTTAGGGTTTAATCCTTTTATATAGTTTTAAAAGGGTATTTCTACAATTTTATCCTTGGCCACACCATAAAATTTGGTGTGACCTAGCCTGTTGCATATAAAAGTTTGTCTTTTTGTAGTGATTTTGGTGTTTCAATGGCTTCTTTTATGATTTCTTTTGCAATTATTGTTGTTTTCATGCTTTCAATCATGCTTAGTGAGTAGCTCTCTAGCTTAGGAATGCTAGCGAGCCCAACTACAATCCATTAATGTCAAAATGATATAATCACCTCTTTTCAATAATCCTTTTCCCCAAGTTGTGATTTCTCAATCTTGCTTGTTTTGGATTTAATTTGGCCATCCAAGGCTAAGAGAGAGAGAGAGAGAGAGAGAGAGAGAGAGAGAGAGAGAGAGAGAGAGAGTTTGCCTTAATCAACCTTTGAAAAGGATTGGAAGGGTTGCCTAGAGTATTAGCTTACTCAATTTTGACTAAACTTTGTGAGGATTTGAAGAGGGGACTTTGGTTTGAGCAATGTTTGGAATGGTTGGATGACTTGGGAAATGATTCTAACCAATTTTCTAAGCTAAAATCACAATTGCTTACACATTGATTTGAGACTTAACCTTTTGATTGGAATTGAAATCCATTATGTAGTTGGACAAGCTAGTATTTCTAAGTGCTTTGTCATAGTTGTTTTTAAACCTTAATTCCTTAGTTTCCCTAATAGTTTTAGCAATTTCAACCTCAAAATTTGTTTTTTCACCCCAAACTTTAGTGGAAAAACTCAAACAATCTTCTTAGCCTCTCTTGGGTACGACCCTTACTTACTTGCAATACTTGTGTAGCTAGTTGGTTAGGTTTTATAAATTTTGTTTGTTGATTGGTTTAGTGTTCCATCATTCACTATCGGACCAAACACATCAAGCGACATTATCATTACACCAGGAGTTTAGTGGATGATGCAATGATGAGTTTGAAGAAGATTGTCAGGGCTAAGAATCCGGCTGATATGCTCACTAAAGTTGTGACTAATGAAAAATTGGGATTATGTCGAACCTCAATCGGTCTCATTCACTAAGTGATTGAGATGCTTGTGCTTTGATTGTCTTTTGATAATGATAGTTGGTGCATGATGGTTTTCATGCATTGGTGTTTGTTCGTTGCTTCTTCGACCAATCTCCAAGTGGGAGATTGAAAGGTTTAAGGTGTGGAGATGGGTGAAGGTTGGCTAAAAGGAGACAGGAAGCAAGGCAGGGGGCGCTGGCCACACCGGAGGTCTAGTAGCAGAGCAGCAGGAGCAACTTCAAGCGTGGGGTGCGCCTTCGAGGGCTTGATGGACGCATGTGCCTGCGGTTTCTCTCTCTGCTCTAGAGTGGTGGCGCGGGGCGCGCCCCTTCTGACGGTGGAGCTCTGTTTTATTCTATTTTAGCGGTGGTACTATAAATACTCACCTCTCTCTCTCTCTCTCTCTCTCTCTCTCTCTCTCTCTCTCTCTCTCTCTTCTAATTTAGATCACAATTCATGTAATTAGATACAAACTTCTCTAAACCTCAAAACTAAAGTTTAAGCATTGATTTAGAGTGTGAGCTTGTGTATTTGATTGGATTCTTCATCAATATAATCAAAGTGCTAAGGGTGGGTTTTTCTCCCGATTCTCGGGTTTCCCACGGTAACGTGTCTTAATTTAAT
The DNA here is from genome assembly GCA_008642245.1 of Bassia scoparia. NCBI lineage: Eukaryota > Viridiplantae > Streptophyta > Magnoliopsida > Caryophyllales > Amaranthaceae > Bassia > Bassia scoparia. The sequence goes on from SNQN01002898.1 coordinate 9,612, forward strand.
TCACTTTAATTGCTTCTTAATTACTTGGTTGCTCTTGTTGATTATTCTCTTGGTTAGTATGGAATTATACTTGTTCTTGATAAGTGCATAATATACGATATTTTTAGTCCCTAATATTTGACTTATAATCGTCTTATCGTAGTTATTTTTCTTAAATTAGAACTTTATTATTTTAGATATTATTTTATACTTTTATTTTATTTTATAGATAATTTTATAATAATAGATACTAAAAATTGTGTTATGTGTTTTTGGTAGAAAATTGAGAAGAAAAGGATAATTGGGCCTAGCTTTTGAAAGGAAGCCCATGAATAATATAATAGCACACTACTACAAACAACATCCAAGTCATTCACGTGGACTACAAGGCAAAAGAAAAGGGCATTTAAAAAGAAAAAAATAAAAACAAAAGAGGATAAATCTTGAAGATAGAAGAAAAGGATGTATGTGTGAATAGGAAGCAAAAGTAAGCACGATTATCTTGCTCATGGCGAGATATTTGGGCAATTCAGTTCTAGCTATGGGACGTGCATATATATGGATCGAGTTTCTTCCACAACACACAACACAACACAACCGAAATTTGAGAGCAATTGAGAGTTAGGGTTTTGATCGGGTTTTCGATTGGAGCAATTGTTAGAGGAGACAACCATTGAAGGGAAGCTTAGACTCGAATTCAAGGTCGAARGAGGACAACATCGAATCGCGAGGTCGAAGCCGAGTATCGATTGGGTGTTCTTGAGTACAATTATCATAAGTTCTCCCTCATACTTAATTGTTTTAGTTTAATTCCTTGTTAATTCCTTTACTACTCTAATTGAATTATTTTGATTCGATTATTAGTATAATATTCTGGTTTGGATTGTTACAATTTACTTATTATTTTTCAGTTTAATTAATATTTGATATTGCTTATGCTTAATTATACAACTTGCAATTATATGGTTGATTGTTATCTTCCATTATATGATTGTAGATGTTTGGTAATTATATGATTTGGCTTAGTTCGTAATCGTATAATGAAGTAGTCCCTAATTTATTTTGAGTCTGCGATCATGGCTAGGGTTAAGTTAGAGAAGTAATCTCAATCTAGTTATTCTAAACATTTATGTGGTTAGATTAATTAGGACTAATGATGTATCCTAGTTTATAATGCTTCCAATTCTAATTCATTGAAGTTGCGATCATATTTGTGTTAATTAAATTGGTTTAGAATCGATTTCGGCTTAGTTCAAAATTGGTTTAAAGTAAGGGTTGATAGGGAGTCTTTATTATCTTAGGCTCTACAATTAGTCTAGTAATTATAATTGATAATCCTCAAGGTTAGTCATATATTATCGGTAATTATTGAATTAAAGTAAGAGGTATAAACAGAATCGGTCAAGTTGTTGTCGCTTGTAAATAGTAATTTAGTTTAGAAGTAGATTTCTTATTAATTAATCACAATCTCGTAAAACCCCCCATAATCGTAAATATGTGAATAGTGTAAATATATATATGTATGTATGTATGTATGTATGTATGTATGTATGTATGTATGTATGTATGTATGTATGTATGTATGTATGTATGTATGTATGTATGTATGTATGTATGTATGTATGTATGTATGTATGTATGTATGTATGTATGTATGTATGTATGTATGTATGTATGTATGTATGTATGTATGTATGTATGTATGTATGTATGTATGTATGTATGTATATATATGTATTATACTTAACTCTATGTTGAATTTTGAGTATTTATATATAGTTAATAATCTCCCCGTGGGATCGACCCTTTCCTGTACTTTTACTATTTGTTAATATTTTTGAAGTACTAAGATAGATTTAATAAATGATTAATTTAATACGATAAACGACTCGTATCAGTACTTGCTTGCAAACTTGGTTGTTTGAGCTTATTGAGTCATAACAAAGCACTACCAAACACTAGGAAAGAGAAAATACAATTTTAGTAGCAAGAGTAGTTGACAATTCGACTTTGAGAAAGGGTTGGGCTTTTTTGTTAAAATTAGAATTTGAAATGATAGCTTTATTATTAGAATTTGAAATGACAAAAAAATAGCTATGTCTTAAATATCTTGGATTTGGATCAAATCCAATTCCAAATTCCAACCATATCCAAACAAGGTAATTGGATCATACATTTGTAATTTGTTTCCTCCTTTTGTTGTTATTTTGCGTGCTGGAAGATAATCATTGGTGATCACCCAACTTTTCTCTGTAATGACAAAAAATTTGACTTTAAATTTGTAGCAGAGTCGGATAGGATTCAAAGAAACAAGGTTATGATGGGATGATTAACGAACTACACAACACCCCGATCAAGTTGCAGTATGTGTTGCATTGCTCTTTGATATCACTTGTTAGTTTTTGTAATTCTATCGTACACTAGGGTGAACTTAAGCAGAGCCGCAGCGGTGGATATTGAAGCAAACTGAAGCATGTTTCAATAATTGAGAAGAGGTATTGATTTTGCAAAGGAAATGTGGATTTGAAGAATGTTATGGTGATAATGTGATATATTGGATTGAGGGCAATATGCCTGTTTTATTTCATTCTTTGGTCAAAATGCTCACATCCCAATAAAATTATTTTTCTTAAGGAAAACTATTTACAAAGTTGGTCGTAGGCTATACCTAAAGCTTCATTATTACTAAATCTTAATTAATATGAACTTCTTAATTAAATGTACAGTACATGTGTTGACCCTATGTTTTGATGATGACATATTATATCAAAGAAGGCAAACAATTTAATCTTGTTTTCTAAGTGTGTTAAGGACACAATTAATTATGGAGAAATTGTTGAATGAGTATTCCACAAGTGCAAAGAATCATGTCAGACAAACAAGGAAGCAATTAAGTCTAAAGTGGTGCAGATCAATCAAGTAGCATGAGTTTGTTATTAGTTTGATTTGTTAAAGGAACTTGGGAATGGAACAGGGTTCAATTTGAAAGGAACTAGTACCTAGGTTTAATATGATAATATGATAACTAGGTCCAATGGAACGATTTCCTTTGGAACCTATGGACCGAGTTCCTATGGAACTAGGTCCAATTAATTGGAACGAGTTGAAACTAGGTTATATTATTATATCTCCACTCCACGTAATAAGTATTTAATTTGTGAAAGATACATCTGACTAAAAGCAATTCATTGAGAGCGTAAACAAAGTTTTCTAAATCTTTGTCTAAGTCATTTGTTCCTTGTTCCTAAACCAAGTTCCTATCTAAGAGTTTAAATCATTTTGTAAGTTTGGTTTTTGGGGTAAGGCGGAATTTGAGTGAATTCCCTATTATTAAGGCTTTGAGTTAAGCTGTGAGAGAGAAAGAGAAGATTTCGTGGAAGTCAATGAGTTTCAACAGTTAGAGGGAACTGTTGATTGGAACTTGAGTTCTTAGTGGAACTCAGTTGGCCCGAGTCGTATAGGATTGTAACATAGTTGTTTGCCTATATTAGTGAAAAGAGTTTGATTTAGAATCCCTAGTGGTCGAGGTTTTTTCCTTCCTGATTGGGCCCAGGAAGTTTTCCTCGTGCAAATCTCTTGTCTCTCCATCGTTCCTTTACAGTTTTAATTTTATTCTGCAAAAATTTTCAATAGGAACTCAGTACTACAATTCACCCCCTTCTTGTAGTATCCATTCAAAACAACATTTGGTATCAGAGCAGGTACTCAAAAATTTAGGCAACCCTGAAGAGTAGTTCTTGGTAGAAGAAACAATGAATACTACGCAAAAGCTTGAAGAAGGTTGTTCCACCCAACGACCTCTAATGTTCAACGGTAAGTTTTACACTTACTGGAAAAACCGAATGGAGATATTCATCAAAGCTGAAAATTATCAGGTATGGCATGTGATTGAAATTGGTGATTTCGAAGTCACTGCCAAAAACGACAAAGGTGAGGTTGTTGCAAAACCTTTGTCCAATTTTGGCAAAGATGACTTCGAAATGATGGAAATCAATAATTTGGCTAAAAAGTGGATTCACTATGGTCTTGGACCTCATGAACACAATCGTGTCATGGGTTGCAAGACCGCAAAGCAAATTTGGGAACTACTTGAAATCACCCACGAAGGAACAAGCGAAGTTAAGCGTTCCAAGATTGATTTGCTTATGCATAAATACGAGCTTTTCCAAATGAAGCATAAGGAACCAATCGAGGATATGCTAACTCGTTTTTCCAATATTATTAACGTGTTAGATTCTCTTAGAAAGATCATTACCCAGAAGAACAGGTATGAAAGGTGCTCCGAAGCTTGCCCCAAGATGAAAAGTGTATGGCAAAGGTGACAGCATTGCAGGAGACCAAGGACTTTTCTAAGTTCAACATTGAGCAGTTGTCTGAATCCTTGATGACCCATGAGCTACACCTTGGAACTCAAGATATTGAGAGTTCCAAAGCTCGTGCCCTTGCTTTAAAACCTGTGGAAGAAGACCAATCGGAAACTGATGAAGAAGAGGCTGCTATGCTTGTGCGCCGATTTAGAAAATTCTTTAACAAGAACATCAAAGGTGACCAAAAGGGCAAATCTGTCAAGAAGTCACAAAATTCTAAATCTATATGTCACAAGTGTGGTAGTCCGGACCACTTCATCAAAGAATGTCCCCAATGGGAAAAGGAGAAAGGGAAGGGCAGGTCGAAGGAGCAATCAAAGGAAAAAGGCAAAGAGCACAAACCATCTTTCTCTAAGGTGGACATGAGGAAAGCTATAATTGCGGCTTGGGAGATTCTGACTCGGAAGCAGAAGATGATGAGGACCAACCAGAAGAAGAAACCGCTCATGTCTGTTTGATGGCCAAAGATGAATCCAAGGAAGAAACACCCCATTCTGAGGTAAACCTTACTTCTTTAAGAGAAAATCTTAAAAAACTAAACAAGGACAAACTTCTAAATTTGCTTGTTGAAACCCTGTCTGATTATAAAGAAGTTTGTATTAAAAAGGAACAGACTGAAAAAGCTTTATCAGTTTGTAAGGAACACAATGCTTGGTTAGTTTCTCTAAAAACAAGCACTGAAGAACGCTTCCTTGATTTATTTGATTGAAACACCATGTTAAAAGAAYCGGTCGAAAAAGTTAAACATGAAAACTTTTTGTTAAATGTTGAATGTGCTGAATTGAAATTGCTTATTCCGGAAGTGAGTTCCTCCAACACTGTTCCTTCTCAACGTGCCAGATTGGATATTGAAAAACTAAGTTTAGACTTAGATGTTTTGAAAAAGAAAATTTTGGAACTTGAGAAGAAACTTATGTCATCAAGTAATAGGAATTCCCTGCCTAACGTTCTATCCTGGATAGATAAATACCAGAACAAAAATAGAGAAGGTCTGGGATTTAACCACAAGAAAAAGAATAAAAAGAAAAAAACATGTGGATCTACCCAGCAGCAAAGTTTGCACTTTTGTGGAACAACTGGTCACTTACAAACTGATTGTTCCACAAAAACAAACTTTGATGAATAGAACGTTAGTCATGTGAGGAAGTTCTGGATGAAAAGGTTTGATTTATGTTCTACAAAAGAACAGGAACCCACAAAAGCTAGTGTTCCTGACTCTAACAAGTAAAGTTTCTTTTACAGGCGAAAGTCAAAGGGAACAACCTGTGGTACCTCGATAGTGGTTGTTCTAAGCATATGACAGGAGCTGAAACAAGATTTCTTTCACTTTCTGCCTATAATGGTGGAACTGTGATATTTGGTGATAACCTCAAAGGTGATATAATTTCTATTGGAAAAGTAGGTAAATCACAGTCACATTCCATAGATAATGTATTCTTAGTCGAGGGTTTGAGACATAATTTATTAAGCATCTCTCAGTTCTGTGACAAAGGAAACTTTGTTAAATTTACTAATGAAAAATGTCTCGTAATCAACAATAACACTGGTGAAAAGATAATGGAAGGAACAAGGAAAGGGAACACTAACATTGTGAACCTTGATGATGTTCCTAAGAACAATCTAACTTGTTTGAGTGTTTTTGATGATGATCCATTGCTTTGGCACAAGAGATGTGGACATGCAAGTCTTTCTTTGTTGAACAAACTTAGTTCAAAGGATTTGCTTGTAGGTTTACCTTCAATTAAATTCATTGATCGTAAAGTTTGCGATGCTTTTGTAAGAGGAAAGCATGTAAGGTCCTCCTTTAAGTCGAAGAAAATGGTAAGTACAACACAACCATTGGAACTAATCCATATGGATTTGTGTGGTCCAGTCCGCATCCACAGTCGTACAGGTAAGAGATATGTGTTGGTTATTGTTGATGATTTTTCAAGATACACATGGGTTATTTTTCTAACTAGCAAAGATGAAACATTTGATGAGTTTCTTGTGTTTGCTAAAGAGACTCAAAGGGTTAGTGGTTTTAAATTGAAACATTTGAGATCTGACCAAGGAACAGAGTTCAAGAACTCCAAATTTGATGATTTGTGCAGGAATGAAGTTCTAGATCATAACTTCTCAGCCCCAAGAACACCTCAACAAAACGGAGTTGTTGAGAGGAAGAACAGGACCTTGAAAGACATGGCAAGAACAATGTTAATTGATAGTGGACTTCCAAAGAACTTTTGGACAGAAGCTGTGAGCACGACATGCTACATCATGAATAGAGCCATGATTAGACCAATCACAAACAAGACACCTTACGAGCTATATAAAGGGAGAAAACCCAATATCTCTTATTTTCGAACTTTTGGATGTAAATGTTTTGTTCATAACAATGGAAAAAACAATTTAGGAAGTTTGATGATCGTAGTGATGAGGCAGTATTCTTAGGATATGCTCCTCACAGCAAGGCTTATAGAGTATATAACAAAACAACAATGTGTGTTGAAGAAAGTGTTCATGTTATTTTCGATGAGACTGACATATCGCAGGTTCCAAATCCAGAAGATGATGATTTTGAGATTGGTTTGACAAGTTCCTATGGAACAATACAAGACCATGATGATGAAGTAAGCAGTCGTAAGAAAAGCAAGGAGAAAGTCCCAAATGAGCTAGATCAACGAACTAAGAGCTAAGTCCTCAACAATTTGAGGAACTAGTTCACATAGAAGATGAGGATCTTGTAGAAGAAAGAGAAGAAGTTCAAGAAACTCATGAGGATGGCGATGCTTCCACTGAAGAAGGAACTCCAGTAAGGGAGTTCCAACCAAAACCATGGAAGCACCAAAGCTCTCATCCAATGGACCTGATCCTCAGTAACATTGAGAAGGGAACTCAAACTAGATCTCAAATGAAGAACTTATGTGCATTTCATGCGTTCCTATCCACCATTGAGCCGAGAAATTATACAGAAGCCTTGGAAGAAGCAGATTGGATTGTTGCGATGCAAGATGAACTTAACCAGTTTGAAAGGAACAAGGTATAACACCTTGAACCTAAACCTAAATCCCAAAAGGTCATTGGACTAAAATGCGTGTTTAGGAGCAAGCTGGATGAGTATGGGACGATCGTCCGGAACAAGGCAAGGTTGGTTGTCAAAGGRTATAACCAACAAGAAGGTATTGATTTCGATGAAACTTTTGCACTTGTTGCTAGATTAGAAGCAATTCATATTTTAATTGCATTTGCGGCTTTCATGGGATTTCGGTTGTACCAAATGACGTCAAATGTGCTTTTCTAAATGGATTTTTTAATGAAGAAGTCTATGTGGAACAACCGCCTGGTTTTGAAAATCCAGACTTCCCTAACCATGTTTACAAGCTTGATAAGGCTCTATATGGGTTGAAACAAGCTCCGCGAGCATGGTATGAAAGACTTTCAAAATTTCTTCTTTCTAACAGTTTCATCAAAGGTAAGGTTGATAGGACCTTGTTCCTTAAGTCAAAAGGAACTGATTTATTAATTGTTCAAATATATGTTGATGATATTATTTTTGGAGCAACTAATGAATCTCTATGTAAAGAGTTTGCCGATCTCATGAGTAGTGAATTCGAAATGAGTATGATGGGAGAATTAAACTTTTTTCTGGGTTTACAAATCAAACAAACAGAAAAAGGTATAACGATCCATCAAAAAAATATGTGAAGGAACTTCTCAAGAAATATGGTCTGGAACAATCAAAGACAAATCACACCCCAATGGGAACAGGAACAAGGTTATATGAAGATCCAAATGGTAAGAGTGTCAATCAAACTCAATATCGAGGTATGATTGGTTCTTTATTATATCTAACTGCTAGTAGACCCGATATTGCTTTCAGTGTTGGTGTTTGTGCTGGGCTCCAATCAAATCCCAAAGAATATCATATGACTGCTGTCAAAAGAATCTTGAGGTATTTGAAAGGGTGTGATGATATATGTTTGTTCTATCCTCGAAGTGACACTTTCGATCTCAAAGGTTTTGCTGATGCCGATTATGCTGGAGATTTAGTTAATCACAAGGGCACATCTGGTATGGTACAGTTCCTAGGGCCATGTTTGGTATCATGGAGTTCCAAAAAAACAAAACACTATTGCACTTTCTACAGCAGAAGCTGAATATGTTGCAGCCGCTGTTTGTTGTTCTCAAATATTGTGGATCAAGCAACAGGTACGTGATTTTGGTATTAAATTTGAATGTGTGCCAAATTTACTGTGACAATACTAGTGCAATTTGCATATCTAAAGATCCAGTGCATCATTCTAGAGTAAAGCATATTCACATTCGGCATCACTTTCTTAAAGATAATGTGGAAAAAGGCTTGATAAGGTTAGATTTTTGTCAAACTGAAAATCAAATTGCTGATATATTAACCAAGCCTTTACCAAGAGAAAAACATGATAAAATGAGACTGGAGTTGGGTATGATAAGGATAAGTTAAGTAGCCAAAAATTGTACCCAAAAGCCTGGATAAAATAAGGGAATTGCGTCACAAATTTAGTGAGTTCCTCCTCACAAATATGAGGAACAGATTAAGGACTCACTCCTTGTCTTTGTAATATTACCCTTACTGTCCAAGGCTCAAAAAGGTAAACGTAGGTCTAGAGGATTCAAGTGTTCCAAGTGTTCTAATGAGTAGTGTACATAAAAGTTACCTTTTAGTCCCGTCCTCCTTTTATTTTTATTTTTTCTATATTGAGTCGTATTTTTATTTTTATGTTTATTTTTTTCCTCCTATAAATTTATAGCCCTTTCCCACATTCCATATATCTTAATTCATATCCAAATATTCTATCATGAAAGAAATATTCATATTTAGGAAAGTTTTTTTTTTTTTTTTGTATTAAGTCCACCCACTGTATATTAGGTTATCTATCTTTTTATCCAAAAGAAAAATAAAGGAAAAATAAAAAAAGGAAGCCAGCGTGTAGTTCCTAAGATAACTCATCCATCATCAATTCATCTAATCATTATCCTATCATCATATCATATCTTGCCTAACAAACTTTCCATTCCATATCTATATCCTAAATAACTACAAAATCCACCCACTTCATTATCATGGCAATTTTTTTATTTATTCCTTCCATCCCTCACACTAAAATAACTCCATCACAACTCACATCAAATATCCATATTCTTTCCTTTTGAGCAATTTAATTTAACAATGGTTGACATTCCCACAATACTACAAAATAGCATCCACTCAAAAATTAAGGGAGAAGAATTGAGATTAGAAAGATACTTGGAGAAAGGTCATATGACGGGAAACAATTGCCGATAAAAAGTCGATTAGATACAGAGGAACTCATGTCAAAACAGTCAAATATGTGTATTTGGTGGAACCTGTTCTGAGAATAAAATTATTTATCCATGTTCCACCTAATCCTCCCTGTTCCATTATATTTCACTCAAAGAAAAGTATCTATCCTTGTTTTCCTACTTCTGTGTTCCAATGGTACCTCAAATTAAACAAAGAAACACATATAAATACCATGGATTTGAGATCAATTAACAAAGCAGAAGACCATCTCTCAGTATTTTAATATTCTCTTAGTTCCACAAAAAGTCAACCAGTGCATGAAATATTTCTCAAAACAGAGAACAATACCACAAACAGCTTGTGAACCATAACCTATCATTTTCTTTCAACACCTCCATTAATGATGATGATGTTTTAGTTCCTTTATTTATTTATATATTTTTTCTTAGTTGACATAAATTATTTTGGACTATTTTTCTTGCTTTTCTTTGTGTCTGGTAACTTTCTCAAACTACTTGAACATTTGGAACACACAAAAGTTGAATCTAGATCTGATGCTTTTAATTCTTTATAGAGCTTGGATGGCTAATATTACTAGATATCGGGTTGAGATACTTGAATGTTCTTTCAAACCTTAATCCCGTAGGTACTAGTGATGTGATACTCTTTTCTTTTAAATGCCCAAAATACAACATAACAATACACAAGACACGATACTGAAAAAGATGGGCACAAATGTAATTAAATAAATAATAAAGAAGAGAGAAACATTAGATATATATAAAAATTAGTGTTCTTGTTTGCGCGAGCGTTGTTCTCCAAATACAAGTACACTGTTACCACTATCACATCAATTGTTTTCAGATCACTTTGATACAACTATTGCATTATGGCGCGAGTTATTGAACACCGCTTAAGTTTCACACTACTTGCATTTGGGTTTTTGTCATCAGTGCACATATAAGGGCTGCAATAACGATACACTAATGATCTTTGCACCACTTTAGAGCGATTGAAACGTAAACGGACACAAAGACGCACGATAAGGAGAGACTTGTAATGTACGAGAGAGCACGAGAGATTACGACTGATCGCACGAAGAGAAATTGTTGCATGTGACGCACGCATAAGTTCCAAACACTCATATATATGTCACACATCAACACAACACACGATAAGTATCTTCGGAAGCACTGTCACTAAAAAACACACACGTATCTATGAGTTGCCATGGGTTATTAAGAGATGAGGGAGCTGCTAAAGGGATTTGATTAGTTGCACGAAGGAACAGAATATGAAGTGAATAGTTAATAGGTTTAATATGAAATACTGGTGAATAATAGTCTATATAATTCTTTCGAGTAGTTTCACAATGAAAGATCCTTTGGAACCGAGTCCAATTATTGGAACGAAGTTGGAGAGTATGTAATATTGGAGACACCATCACACTATCCACGTAATAAGTATTTAATTTGTGAGATTTAAAATTAAGTTAGAAGATAACAAATTTGTTTATGAGTTTAAATATAATTTTATCTTTACAAAAGATTTATCAAAAGATATTAATTTTAAAATGTTTGGAAATATCTTAAACAATTAATTAAATTCCACTTTCTATCTACTGGCCATAAACGTGGGAAGTGGATAAAGGTTGACTTAGTCGATTGATTTCAGGAACAATGTAACGGTTGTTAGTGGATCATGGATTAGTTCAGGAAACTGTGTAAGTGTTAGTGGATCATGAATATGTGGTGGAGTGGAACAAGTTACTTTTTCTTGGAGAAAAGATTTTGAAAACTTATAAATCACGCTTTAAGTTTATGAATACATCTGACTAAAAACAATTCTTGAGGCGTAAACAGAGTTTCTAAATCTTAATTATCATTTGTTCACTGTTCCTAAACCAATTTCCATCTAAGAGTTTAAATTCATTCTAAGTAAGTTGTTTTGGGGTAAGGGGGAATTTGAGTGAATTTCCTGTAATTAAGGCTTTGAGTTAAGCCTGTGAGAGAGAAATAGAAGATTTCGTGGAAGTCAGTGAGTTTCAACACTTAGAGGGAACTGTTGATTGGAACTTGAGTTCTTAGTAGAACTTAGTTGGCCCGAGTCGTATAGGATTGTAACAGAGTTGTTTAGTGAAAAGAGTTTGAGTTAAAATCCCTAGTGGTCAAGGTTTTTTCCTTCCTGATTGGGCCCAAGAAGTTTTCCTCGTGCAAATCTCTTGTCTCTCCATTATTCCTTTACAGTTTAAATTTTATTCTGCAAAAAAATTCAATAGGAACTCAGTACTACAATTCACCCCCTCTTGTAGTATCGATTCAAAACAACAGTATGGAAAATTGGAAATCATACTGCCATTCATGTGACAATTGAAACTATTGGAAGTAACACTTTGTTGTGATAATAAAATTATTTATCCATGTTCCACCTAATCCTTCCTGTTCCATTATATTTGTCACTAAAAGAAAAGTATCTATCCTTGTTTCCCTACTTCTGTGTTCTAATGGTACCTCAAATTAAACAAAGAAAAACATATAAATACCATGGATTTGATATTAATTAACAAAGCAGAAGACCATCTCTCAGTATTTCAATATTCTCTTAGTTCCACAAAAGTCAATCAGTGCATGAAATATTGCTCAAAACAGAGAAGAATACCACAAACAGCTTGTGAACCATAACCTATCATTTTCTTTCAACACCTCCATTAATGATGATGATGTTTTAGTTCCTTTATTTATTTATTTATTTATTTATTTATTTATTTATTTATTTATTTATTTATTTATTCATTTATTTATTTTTTTTTTCTTAGTTGACATAAATTATTTTGGACTATTTTTCTTGCTTTTCTTTGTGTCTGGTAACTCTCTCAAACTACTTGAACATTTGAAACACACAAAAAGTTGAATCTAGATCTGATGCTTTTAATTCTTTATAGAGCTTGGATGGCTAATATTACTAGATATCGGGTTGAGATACTTGAATGTTCTTTCNATGCTTTTAATTCTTTATAGAGCTTGGATGGCTAATATTACTAGATATCGGGTTGAGATACTTGAATGTTCTTTCAAACTTGACCCTAGTGGTACTGTGATGTGATACTCTTTTTTTTTATAATGCCAAAAGGGGGAAAATTACGACAAAAGACTATACTTATCGACCATATTACCATTTAAAAAAAACAAAAAAAAAATCATTCACGTTTACTTTATTGTTTTTCTTTTCTTTTTTAATTTTTTTCTCTTCTTTCTCCCATGCGTATATTTTTCACATGCATTTGTTTTTGATTTTTTTTGCATTATGTTATTTTATTTTATTTTTGGTTACCTAGTTTGCCTTTGGTTTGTCATCATCAAAAAGGGGGAATATTGTTGACCATATGCTTTGATGATGACATATTATACCAAAGAAGACAAACAATTTAATCTTGTTTTCTAAGTGTGTTAAGGACATAATTAATTATGGAGAAATTGTTGAAGGAATATTCCACAAGTGCAAAGAATCGTGTTAGACAAACAAGGAAGCAAGTCTAAAGTGGTGCAGATCAATCAAGTAGCATGAGTTTGTTATTAATTTGATTTGCTAAAGGAACTTGGGAATGGAACAAGATTCAATATGTAAGGAACTAGTAATTAGGTTTAATATAATAATATAACAACTAGGTCCAATGGAACGACTTCCTTTGGAACTAGGTCCAATTAATTGGAACGAGTTGGAACTAGGTTATATTATTATATCTCCACTCCACGTAATAAGTATTTAATTTGTGAGATTTAAAATTGATTAGTGAAAGATAAAATTTGTTTATGAGTTTAAATATAATTTTATCTTTACAAAAGATTTTATCAAAAGATATTWAWTTTAAATGTTTTGGAAAATAWCTTAAAACAAATTAATTAAATTCCCACTTTCTATCTACTGGCCGTAAACGTGGYAAGTGGATAYAGGTTGGACTTAGTCGATTGATTTCAYGAACAATGTAACGGTTGTTAGTGGGATCATGGATTAAGTTCAGGKACACTGTAAGTGTTKGTGGGATCATGAATATGTGGTGGAGTAGTGGAACARAGTTACTTTTCTTGGAGAAAAAGATTTTGAAAACTATAAATCACGCTTCAAGTTTATGAAAACATACATCTGACTAAAAGCAATTCATTGAGAGCGTAAACAGAGTTTTCTAAATCTTAATCTAAGTCATTTGTTCCATGTTCCTAAACCAAGTTCCTATCTAAGAGTTTAAATCATTCT
>SNQN01002898.1:44194-60037 GCA_008642245.1 Bassia scoparia
ACGGGGATAACTGGCGAGCTCTTCCGATATTTTTTATTTTCTCCTGGGCTTGATTCAAGCTTCTTGCGGTCTTCGCGCAGCATTTCTCTTCACGTCTTCGAGCATTTGCTTTGAGACTGGACGGTTTCGTGAAGGATCTAACTGACTACTGGTCTAATTTTTTTTTCTTTTTGAATCAAACTTACATACGACAACGTAAAAAACCTAGTACAGCCCCACGGTGGGCTGCAAAGTTGTTATGCAAAAATCAGAAGAATTACTAATCTAAGCTGGTACCGACTGCAACAGGTTCAAACTACTGTTGAATGATAAACAACTAAACATTAACAAAAAACAAACGAAAAACAAAGGAAGGGACAACACCAGAACATGGTTTACCGGAAAAACCCATTGAATAAGGTTAAAATAATGCGGGTGGCTGATGAGTCCCAAGCTACTATGGTTAATATTCCATACAGGTTCAAGATCCACGTCAGTTTAGGGCTATAGCTTTTCTGATACAATCATTCTCTCTCTCTCTCGTAGATGTCCTCAAGGTTATAGTTTTAATGGTCGTTTTTTCTGGCCTTTTCACCGCGATACTAATACTCTACTCCTTTAAACATCCTAGGTCTTTCTTATTCTAGAGCCTTCTTCACCACGTTCCTAGGACTTCGTAACTGCCTGCTTTGGCCGATTCTTTAGGGAGTAGTTGCTGACTGTGGGATTTATCCACGTTCCCTGCTTTATCGGATGGTGGTTACATCTCGTGATCATGCGCCCTTGCTGACTTGGTCTTCTTGGGCTTCGCTTTTACGTGTTGGGCCGGGTAGCCTCCTTTCCAGGCTGGAAGTCCTCCTGCACCTGAGTGAACCTGTGAACCTGACAACACGTAGACCTATGAACCTGTGAACCTGTGAACACGCGGGTTATCCAAAGGTTAGCTTTACACGCACAAAGGTTTCAGGTATAACAGCAAGTATGTAGTAGATAAGTCCATAGATACATCATACTATTCAAGTGTTGTTAGATGTTGCCCTTGAATAGATTTAAGAGAGAAGACCTTTTTAGAGACCGGTATAAGTATATATAGCGGTGTTAGTAAAAATGGGTACGGTTAATAGTTTGGTAAAAGAGATGGTTAGACTTCTCCACTCCTATATATATAATTGCACAATTTGACCAAATGATAGAAGGTGTTTCAATTATATATGAGTGGAGGAAGTATATTGTTGTGTAATCCATATTCCAACAACAATCTACTCGATCACACTATTGTCCGTACGTGTTCAGATGAAGTAACTTTAATTCATCATCAACAATCCAAATTACATCATTTCCCTTAAGACAAACATAACTTCCCCAATCGAACTTTGTTTTTCAATACAATGAATTATTAATGATGCATGGCTAACCATTAGTCAGTTAACAAAGTAACTAAACTTGGCTAGCTTATAATAAGATTTAGCCAAGCCTAGACTACATGTTTATTTTGCATGTAAACACGCGAAAATGTGATGGACATACAATCAAGAAAAACAATCATATGGGAATAGGYTCAGAAAGAACAGATGCAACTTTGTCCTTAAAAGTTTGGTTAACATTGGTATAACCATCGGCCGTGCCTTTGTAGATCACATCGGCCGAACGAGCGAAGTTGAGGATTCGAGTGAGAAAAGGCTTTGGGACGACGTAAGGTTGGAGCATCGCTTCATTTATGTCTTTCCAAGCATCCTCCACTTCCTCTTTTAGCTTCTTATATGCTTCCTCCTTTGACATTCCATGCCTTTCCATCAAGCAATGCACGGCTGAGGCCACATGATTCCTCTTTTGCTCAAACTACTCAAAATAACCCACCAAATAAATTTCACATTTAATTTATATGTTAGCAACGTAAAGATGGTAATTTATTTATAAAAAAAAATAAAAAAAACAAGGTGATAATTTACAAATATTTGTAAAGTAAATGTGGTAAAATATAATTTAATTAAATTTTAAATTTGAATTGAACTATCAAATATCCGAATTTAAAAATTGGATGTTTAATTTGAATTTTTTTCTAAAAATTAATTCTGAGTGGATCCAAATAATTGTGCTTTTGATCCAATTTAATCGGAAATTCGAAATCCGAATCCGATTTAAACTAGATCGAGTACGTACGGATAAAAAATTTGACGATTTGAAAAACTTAAAATCGGATCTGACTCTAACCAATATTTGATTTTAGTCACCCCAAATTAGTATGTCAATATAGATAAAAGTCAATCTAGTTATGCATAATAAAATATTCTCTTTTTAATAATTGTTGTAATGATTACTTTTTTACACTATTTATTTAGTTGCATTCACCACCTTTGAAGAATAATAATTAAGGGAAAGCATGGACATGAACAACATGTGGGGTTGATCTTATTTTAATAATTTCAACATGTAGTTTCTCTAATAATACATTATATAAAGACATTATTATTAATGGTCAAAATGATGCATTGAGAAATGTGAATATTTAAATATTGTCATAATAAGTGAAGAGAGATTAGAAGCGAGTAGAAAGTTAGAGGTAGGCACCTCATGTCCACCCATGTCGTTCATGAGTCGAAGGATGGTAGAGGAAGCTTTGATAACATCAGGCATGGGAAATTCGCACAGGCCATTGAATACATTTTCCTTGGTCGCAGCTCTCCCATACTAAGGAACGACGCAACGTGCCATGGGTTAGGAGAATGGGTACTAAACTAGTAGAAAAACAACTATTGGGTGCTTTGCTAGAGAAGCGCAATATAATAATAGTTGCTAAATAGCTCTCTTTACGCATAAATTTAAGGCGCATATTACTATTGCCGCTAAAACTAAAATAATTATACACTTATAAATAAAATATTTCCAAAAACATTTTACAACACTACATCAGCACTTGCCAAATCGCCATCTCGTCTTTGCTCCGAGCTCCCTTCCACAATCGCACTTCAACATCATCTCATATAATCACTGCGTTAATTATCTTCGATCATCATCTTCGATCCCTTCGATCATCATCATAATCTCACTTCATCCTATCATCAACTCATATCAGGTACAATTTCTTTGCTTATTTTTGTATACTATTTATTTTTTCTTTGCTGATTCTTTCTCAAATTGTTCATCCTTACGTTAATTAGCATTTCTAGAAAACAGAACATCTGTTTTCGATTCTTTTTTTCCCTAATTTTTTGGTCCACATGAAACATTAATTGTTCAGTAATTGCGATGATTAGCAATTTCAATTCTAAATGTCAAGCAATTGCATTCTACATGTAATTTATATAGGTGGATAGATATGTATGATTTATATTTCAATTTTGAATTATTTTGGTAATCAGCGTGTTTAATTATAGTTGGCCTTTTAATCAAGAATTCATAAATTCATGCGTTCTTAATCTTGGGGTCCATTCGTTAGGATTTGCGAATTTATCTCAATGATCTTTGATCAATCAATAATATACTGTATTGTTTCAGTTTAAAGATTTAAGCAAATCGTCTTTGTTCTAGGGATTTAGGAGTTACTCAAGTGTTGTTCTCAATTCTTTGCTTAAAGTTATTAATAATATGGTAGAATGCCACTTTTTGTACTTCCATGTTTAACATATTATCGGAATTTGGTTTACAAGGTTTGAGGTGGTGATAATTATCTCTGTTGTCCCTGGTTTATTTTTATGCTTAGGATTTTTTTTTGTCTATGCTTGAGGCCCATCAATATATGTGCTATTAGTAATTAATTTCATATTGCTAATTAATATTGATAATTGAATCGGGATTATTGTTAGATGGAGCATATTTATTGCATAGAAATGCTACGATCTAATGCCCTGTGTTGCATGATATATAAGGTAGTCCCAAGGACTAGAACCCGAATACATGTCTAAACCGGTTTGTGTATGTTCGCCTCGTTGCAGATATCAGGTTGACTGAGTTGGACTTCATTAATAGTAGGCACACTATGACAACCTAACTGCCCAGTCTTTTATATGTCGATAACCCCATCGTTAGTGTTATTGATTCGCTTACAATTAAACTCCCTCTATTGAGGCTACTGTTCTTTGGACACCAAACTTCGTTTGATAGAGAATTTTATTGTAGCTGGAAGATATGTATAATATTCGACTATTTAAACTCTAAATGAGCAAAATCTTACCTTGGTTGTTACTTTATAAGGTAAAAAATTCGATTGGATAATGGCATTCTTATTAATTCACGTTTAAGTTAGTGTCAATAGAGGATAGAACTCATTGGTTTGTAGTTGCTATTGTCAACATTCATTGTTGAGGTTGTCCGCCAATTGACTATTGGTCTTAAATTAGTAGGGAAGAATGTCGGGTTTATATAATTCGTTCCGCTGATATTAGAAGACTGGTTATATTGACACTTGATCATCAGACAATGCATTATCGACTATTTTAGTCTTACAATAATATTAAGAATGTCGAAAATGTAGTGATTAGTGTGCTTTCCATGTATCAGTGGAATATGTTTTTTTATGTGTATATTTGTAGCGAAAAGATAACAGGGACATGTGATTATATAGGGAATAGGAATTTTGAGGATAATTGATCACATATAATAATATTTGGATTCGTGGCTTATCACTATTTGAAGTTGACAATGATCATTGGTTATCTCCCTTTTTAACATCAAGGGGCAGCAACTCTTTAAATGGCAGGGCTTATATCTTCTTAGCCTTTGTCATCAAAACCTTCTTCCTATAAGCTTGTTTGCATCTGTCATTGTTGATTGTTCATGATAAGGTCAATCAGGCCTTACAAAATCGTGCACTCCTAAAAGTCTTTCGGATAAATTAAAAGTTTCAAGCGGTGAATTAATAGAACAAGTGAACTGAAAGCACAACAATACTTTTTCTGAACATCAGTAACAACAGCTCTGGAACAAGAACAATATATATATAGATTCAGCTTCTAAATATAATGCACTTCTTGGTTAATCTTAATTGTCCAAACTAAACAAAACGTTAAGTCAAGGAATAAAGGGTCATTTTGAAAAGCAATAAGTAATTAAGCAATATCAAAGGTAGTTGATTCTAACCCAAACAAGCATCTATTAGAACAGAATCGAACTTATATAATATATAATATTATACATATATATTATATAATATATATATAATATATATAGGTATTGAGTTCATTAGAGACTATCTAGGTAAGAACTATGAGAATCTCTTGTCTACACTTTTACCTTCTCATGTTCTATATTTTTATTTTTATGTTCTACACTTATAGTTTCATGTCATAAAATTTTAGTTGTATGTTCTACAGTTTAATCTTCATGTTCTACAAACTTAAACACTTTCTCTCTCCTCTTTCACCTACCACGCCACCTCACCTAGCCACAAATACCACCACGAGCCCAACCCTTTACAACCGCCTCAAAATAACCTAATCAGACTGACAAAACTAGAGTCTTGACGCTGAGGCTTCCATTCCGTCAGAAGCAGCTTTGCGATCTTGATTAGTATGGCTTCTCGTAATTGTGGTCACTTTACTCTTTAATTCTTAGACTCAAACTCAAGTGCACAGTGTTTAAAATGCTTCTTGAGTTTAAACTTGATACAATCTCATGTTATTTTTCGCTCTAATTGCACTTCATTTCTATTCCCAAATAATTCAATTAACACATGCAGTAACCTCGAATTCTGCCTCAATCAATTTAAATTAAAGGTGTTTGTGTGGTCCGGTTAATCTCTGCAACAGACGAAACTAATGTTGCGAGTGGAGGTGGAAATGTGTGAGAGGAGGAGGAGAGAGGGGCTTGGCGATGGTTGTGGCTCGACGGATTGCGGCTGCTTGTGGCTGTCCTAGGCTGGGCTAGCGCATCAGTTGAGGCAGGGTGCAGTGGCCACTGGCGGTTGTGGAGGCTGGCGGGTGTAGTACGTGGAGAGAGAAGGGCAGGTAATAGAGAGAGGAAGGGATAAGGCAGGAGAAGAAAGGAGGTGAGGAAGATAAGAATGAAAAATTTAATTAAAAAACATGAAGGGATGAGATTTAGTTTGGATTCATTCCTTGTATGGCTTAGATTAGAGTTCTCATTAGTTCCACAAATAAGGTTGGTTCTCATATGAACCTAAGTCTTATATATATATATATGCTGCAAGTAGAATTAGGAGTCATCTTGGCAAGAATAAAAAAGCACTAGTGCAATTGCACGTGCAATAATGTAGCAAGTTTACATTCAATTAAGGATTAGATTAATAATAGAAGGGTTAAGGAAATTGTCATATATCAGCTGCATGCATATGTTCTCATTGTTTCTTGTTCTTTTGATCCAAAAATGTAGATCGCGCTTTTAATGGCCTTTATAATGTGGAAGCTAAGGTAATTAAAATTAATTTCGCATGCAACAAGAACTGATGCAAAGGTCCTGAACCTATTGCTGCAGGTGTTTAGCTACTGCCTGTATGTTGCTTAGGCCTCTCCATTGTTACTACTTCCCTTCTCACATTATTCCAAGGCAGTCTGTGCACTTGCTGTGGTTTTCCTTGCTGGTATTTCTGCCTCCGTACACAGTGTCTGACCTCTTGTTTGTCTCCTTATTGAGTTAAGAGATATATAACAGTTATGACCTCTTGTTTGTCTCCCTATTATTTAAAAGTGGTATTAGATTAGTATAAGTATAAAAGATTGTTCCCTTATATAATGTGATTAGTTAAGTATAATATAAAAGATTGATTCCCATACATAGAGATACTGGAGCTGTTAGTGAACCTTAATGACAAATGTCCGTTTACTCCTCATAGTTGGAAAATTAAAGGTTTAGTACATGTTTTCTACGTATACTACTACCTTCAAGCACTCTTTTAATAGAAGGAGACATAGATGAGATTTTTTCCCTAAATATTCGCCTTAAAAAATTCGTATTTCCCATTGTGCCTGTGATTTGTAAAATATTCCCAATATACCGCTTGGTCTAGGTTTCGGTAGTGATTTTTTTTTTAATTAGAGTAGTTCAGCCTTTACCAATAAATCAGAGTAGTTCGCTATTACAATAGCGAAGTTAGTCATTTATATTTCGCTATAGTGATAGCGAAGAAAGTAGTTGTTGCTGAAATTCTGAGACCAATTCGCCTTCTGATCGACACATTAGAACTAGAAGCACACCCTCAAACATATCAGTTCACTCAATCACATCATCTCCGATTCCCTCTGCGAGCGGACTTTCCTTATTCATCGGTTTCCATCGACATCTTCTTGGAGGGGCGTTACTGGCGACATAATACATCGAAAGGCGTTTAGAGGGGTTTTGGTGGTCAAAAAATATTGAGTGTTGGCTTCCGCTTGAGCGGGCTGGTCTTTTCTGCGTTAAGACGGATATTGAGGAGTTAGAGTGCTTCGCTTTTGCGTTTGGCTGAAACGGGACAGTTTTAAGAGGGCGTTTGGTGGTTGTTTTGGTATGTTGGTGCGTGTTGTATTTGCAGCAGTTTAAAGGGTTGTTTGTTGCAGTTTGAGGGCTTTCGTGGTTTTCTGATCTTATGTTGTTGGTGTGTTGTATCCTGTTATGACTTGAGGAGTTTGCCTCTGTTTTCAAGTATTTATGTACTTTGTTTTTACTACTTTGGCCAAAAGGCTATATCCCCCTTTAACTTGTTACCTTTAGTTTTTCAGAACCATAATGTTGGCTTTCCCTTGTTTTTTTTGAGCCTGCTTGCCCTTTCTTTTCCCTTCTCTGAAATTGGATCAGAGTAGTTGGGTTACTCTGATGGTGTTGCTTACTCAATTAGGGGAGTTATATTAGTGATGGGTTGATTCATATGCTGTTTTCTTTTCTTACTTTGGGCCTTGGTTTGTTATTATGTTCCACTTGATCGTGGCATGCTTTGTTGCACGAAACTCTCTGGCTCTTTATAAGCGCTCTTTTAAGTCCAATTTGTACTTAATTAATAATTTATTTAATGCTTTCCTTTTCCCATTTTTTAAAAAAGAGTTAAGACGCTATTAATATTTGTATTAATTAATGTTGCAGAGTTCACAATGAGGCTACTTGGAGCTACAAGATGAAGATTTGATATTGAGTATATTTTTTCTAAAGTAGGAATACTTTTCATATCAAACTATTTTGGTATATGGATATTTTTTGATTTAGTAGGAGATTGATTAGACATTTGAGCTATGGAATAATTACTTCATGTATAGATTTTAATGGTAATTTGTTAGATAAGGATCTTTCAATCTCCTGCTCAACTACAAACATTTGAGAATTATAATTGGTATTATTCAGCTATCATTGTATAATTGGTATTATTTAATAAGTAGTTCTTTTAATTTTGTTCTAGATTTATACATTTATAATGAACTTTTTATGCCTTCTATGGCATTGGCATTAAAAGTGCTATACTTTTTGCAACGCCATTGAAAATGCAATAAAAATCCTGCATCAACTTTACCTTTTGCAATGCTTTAAAGTCTTTTAACCAATTGAAGAAAAGTGCGATCAACTTTAACCTTATGACGAATGCTTAAAGCGCCGCTTTACAAATTGAAGAAAGTGCTTCCTTGATAACTATGGAAGCACTAAATAGCGCATTCCCAAACCGGAAAAAAGTGCTTTGTAAAATCTAAGGCGACGCTTAAATGCGCTTATATAGGATCAAAAAAGTGTGTCACAATCGATACTCGCTATGCTTTTTTAGTGCCTCTACAACATATTAAAAAGCYTGTCAAACTKGCGATGCTTTTTTTTGTATTGTACCGACACTTCACAATTGCGCCGCTAAAGGACCTAGAGGCACCTACTTAAGCGACACATTTGGAAGCGTCGGTATAGGGTGTAGCAACGCTTTTTTGCGCCGCGAAAACTAAATATCATGTGTCACTATAGCCCTTTCATGTACTAGTGAAAGGCCACATTCATATACTCATCATATGTTGGAACATATTTTTGGTCACACCATTTTGCCTCTTGCATATAAGCTTTGCATAAAACTCTCACCTGTGATAGATATCATATGTGATGAAAAAAAAAGAGTCAATATAATATAAATTTCAATAGTGATTACACATTTATCTATAAGGTTAAGCGAATTGATGTATTTAATAATGCGTAGTGGTTGTAATAGTGATTACCGATTAGCTATTCTATCAATTGTTGTTTGTGAATTGTGAATTGTGAATGATTCATTGTTAATTGCCACTTGCAGTAGCTGTTCGTTCTATGCAATTCGTACTTAGTTGTTTACATATTAGAAGATTTAGAACAATAAACTACTCGTAATAGTGATCTCATGTTAGAAACTTAGATATAATTACAAGGAAAAAGTAGACTCCCCTTTTCTTTCTTTGTTTTGTGTGTGCATATGCGTGAATGAGTCACAATGGACGGTGATGTGTGAGTTATGTAAAGTGTGTTGAATATTTGTATCGTGATGTTGAAAATATTTTTAAACAGTCTTACAGTGAAGAGAATATCTAATAAAACCTCACTTTCAAAGCATACGAGTTACATTCTCCTATTAACAATTGGTTTTTGATTTAAACACGTACTCACTTTCAAAGAACATACAAGCATTAAGAGTCTTTATATATTGACACAGTTACAATCTCATGGGGAGTGTTAAAGATCAAATCAGTTTAACAATGTACTTCATATTTAATAAGTCATTTAAAAAAAATTGAAAAGGAAAGCTCTCTTAATTTTCAACACGCATCATCAAAATTTTAATACTCAGTATGTTGTGGATGAAAGGCATATATGCTTACATTACAGTAAATTTCTAATCAAACCACTGGATTTGCAATCTAATGGCATTTCGTGTAATATAAGTTAAGTAGAGGGGTAGAGTGGTATTTTATTTCAGGGGGAAAATTGAGGTGAAGTAATTTAACCACCACATATTTTAGTGGATTTCAATTCGTTCCCTAATCAATCCATTGGATTGATATGACACCCTCATACATTACCTGTTCTCTTGTATAGTTGACGCATAATTATCTTCCTTGTTTGGCAAGGTCCTCTTCGGCTTCTTCACAAGCTTCAACCATAGCGTAGTAAGTAGTAACACCACTTTACGTGCTCAGGAAGCTCCTCAGCAAAGCTTTTGTCCCATGACGATCTATATTACACATTTGAACATACTCTTATTATTTGTAGTACATCGTACATTTAAAGTTGTCTTATCCTTCCTCATACATTAGGATCGGATATGACAACTTCATGAAGATATGACAATTTTAACACTTTTGTGAGGATATAACAATATCAACACTCTACGTTTAGACAAAGTTTATACTATGGACAATATTAATGCTTTTTTGAAAATATGTGAACAATGTTTCACAGTGTGTAAACAATGTGTCAATGTTACGCAGTTGAGGAGAAATCCTAGATCTGTAAATAGCTAAGATTCAGAGATAGTAAAACTTGGATGACCCCACTCTCATATGGATGCATATGGTACTCAAAAAATATGATGCATAGTAGCATGCAAAATTCATGCTAAGGTAAACAGTTCAACAAATGAAGAAGGAAGTACTCCATTCGTAACAATGAATATTTTATCACTCACATATATTCTTAATTGTTACAGATAAACTAATACTAAGGGAGTATATATTATGTATCTTGCAAACCTTTGAAACATTTCCCTGAGGGGTTCCAATTCATCAATAGTCCCATATGCATCATACGTGTCGTCTATGAGCGGTGTCGACTTCTTAATTTTCCGGTATACTTTCCTTGCGAATGCATATTCSGGTTCGAAATACACTCCGACTACCCAAAAATACAACTCRGTCACCCTGTCTCTGCTGAATGACGCATTTAAATGTAGCGTTTTCCACCACCTACATGAGTAACGTAACGTCGTAACGTAACACGTATGTTAGTATATAACTATATATGTTGCATAATTTACATCTTAATTTGGTTGATAAAGGGTATGGTAAAATAAGCTATAGTAGTAGCTATTAGTTGTAGAGGTGGATGTCAACTGTAGAAGGTAGTTGTAACAATAGTTGACCAGTAACCGTTGGAGTTAAGTGTAATTTGTTGGTGTTTGGCAAAATAAYTAGCTGTTGAAATAATGTATAATAAAAAATATAAAATTTTAAGAGTTAAATATAAGCGTTTGAAAAAAGTTACTCCAAAAATAACTATCATTAGTAGAATAACTATCATCAGTAGTTTTTTGGAAAATCTAACTCAAAAACTAAACGCTACTTTGCATAGCTAATTTGCCAAACATCATTATTTAGATAATAAGCTAGAGTTTTGACTATCAAAGCTACACAAAAAACTAGTTCCCCCGTTTTCGAAAGTTTACAACAAAATAATATTTTATCTCTCACAAAAAATACCCTTTGTTGCAAGCGTCCAAAAACGGAGGAAGTACATCCAAACACACTCATAATACATACTCCGTACCTTTTAAGGTCATTGAGCTCCTTTTGGTGCATGGCTTGAAGCAAATTAAAATCTAATTTGGCTAGCTTGAGTAAAGTTTGATTATGTGAAGGTTTCGTTTCATAAATGGAGATGTAGTGCCTCGACTCGACTCGTGGCACGCCCCTATGGAGAGGTTGGTGCAGAGCATGAGCTACTTCATCCGATAACGGAGAGGTTAATTGATTAAGCATGGAATTCAGATGAGTTACTGAAAATGTAAAGGCTTCATCTAATATTTTGTCATCATGAACTCGAACATGAGAAGCCTCATACAAGCCTAGGATTCCTGGAACGTCACTTATTAAGGACTCCTTGAAACTTCCACTTGCATCCTTAAACTTGTTAAACACATCTGTGTCATCAATCTTGACCAGTTAAACAACATATATAAGAACTTTCATATATACAGATACTCCATCGATCTGTTCCATAAATTCCGTGTACCACTCACTCTTTTTCACGTTTAATTTGACAATGCACTATTTATAGGTTGAATGTCATATATATTCTACATATTAGTTAAAAAAATTCAATATTAATTAAAGTATTCATATATATTATTAGTATTTTAAAAAAAATTAATTTTTTTTTTTTGATGAATCAACCAAGATCACGCGAACTTAATTATTTTATCTTATATATTCACAATAATCTCGACGATTTTTACTAGTTGTGAAATATCGTGATGAGAGGGTATTATCTCTATTATAAAGAGAAGGGGAGAGGAAGATGGTGTCCCCCCTTTAAAAGTCTTTTATACCCTTAATGAATTTTGAAAAAATATGAATTAATGTGTTAAATTATCCTTTTGTTTATTATGTGGATTAAAAATGAAATTTGTATTTATTATGTAACTTAATTAGTGAAAAGCTTAATTAATGAATGGAAGCATTAAATGTTTATTTTGAATTTTAATTCATATTTAGAAAAAACATTTTACATATTATTCAATAAAATTGTATTGCTAATTATTGATATAAATATAATATTTTGATACATATTCTATAATTATTTTTAATGATGAAATATAATTTCATGAGCTAAGCACGCATCGCGTGCACATAAAACTAGATATAATATAAGAAATCGTTAAAACTTCATTGTAAATCTTAAAACCATAACGGAAAATTCTTTGATGGTCTTTATTGTAAAAAGACCACCGAAATCAATGAAACTCATTTTTAAAAAATTATTGTTTATTTTTTGGTCATATCCATAAAATTTAAGGTTATTACCTAATAAACTCAAAAAATTTGAACTTAATACAAATTCTAGATTGAGGAAAATATAATGAGTAATTCACTTTTTTTATTTGAAAAATTTAAAAGTAACATAAAAAAAATTATTACATATTTATTAGATTTTTAATTTTAGAATAAAAAATCACTTTGATGGTACAAATTTATGTACAAGTAGAATTAGTTATTGATTATTCAATCAATAGTAATACTTCTGTACTTCCTTTGTTTTATTATATGTGTATTTTTGTCTATATTTGCAACATTTTTCATTTTTAAATATAAGTTTTAAATTATTCATACAATTTTCTTTTTGGACAATATGGTTTTTTCTCTTTTTATTTCTTTTTTAAAAAAACTAGGTCATCATCAAAGCGTGAGTGTGAAAACAATATAAAAATGATAACTCCGAAACAAAAGGAGCGAGTCTATAAAGGACTACTTATCTTTTGATGGTAATCTATATGATAATACTAATACCAACATTCTTTCATCTTATATGAACCTATCTAGATAATTTTAAAGTTGTCTGTTCATGTTATATATAATACAATATATAATCGGTGCTTTGTAAGGGCCAGTCAACTTCAGCTTAGTATAGAGAATATATTATATTTTTTTGGGTTTCAACCATTAGCTTAAGCTTGTGATCAGTGTTTTATATGTGCTTTATTTTCATATCAATTTATTTCAATTCATTAGTTCAGTTCAGTTCCTAACTTAATTTCATTCTCTCATAAACAATTCATTTCAATTCTTTTTAATTAAAGTAAACAAATTCTAAGTGTACATGAACACCAGTATCTCATTGAATCTAATATGGGGCCGGCTACATAGGACTTTTCTAAAGTGTTAGTAAAAATTTGTGTATGAATTATTGTTCGTGTAATTTTAAATTATTTCTTAAAATTTTAAATTGTTTGTGCTAAAAGTCTAAAATCCCCAAAATTAGTTTTTTTTATTGATCCTTGGTTTTCTATAAAAGATGTTCAATTCTGTAGATCGATTTTCAAAGTTAAAGGGAGAAAAAACTGATGACAAATTCGAAAATAAGATGAGAAAAATAATGAAAAATACATTTATAACAATAATGTTTGGTTATAACCACAAACATTTGTGGTCATGTCCAAATATTTTAAGAAAGGGCTAAAATTAATTTGACTTTCAATGACTTTGGTGGTCTTTTATAATTACGACCACCAAAGAAACATCCAACCATAACCCTAATAATTATTTATATAGCTTACTATGACTTATTACAAATGGGAAATAATACAAGTGTTAAAAAAACGAAGGAAAAATGTAATTAATCTGCGTAATTAAGGTTGTTGTATAACTCTTTTAATCAATCTTACCAGAAGGCACAAAGAAACCATGTTGTCTGAGTATACGAAATCTCGTCGAAACATGGTAGAGATCACCATCGGCACATAGCTGGTTGAAGCTCTCATACTCTTGCTTCAAAGCTTCCTCGATCTCCTTCTCAAAGTGGTATGCCACCCCAAGACGCTCAATTGCGTCGATGAGAATCAGCTGCTCTATTGGCTTCCCTGTAGTTTTCAGCAAATTGTTCCTGACTTCCTCTTTCAATTGATACACTTCTTGCTCCTTCTCAACTTTGACAGCCTAAACAATAATCAGTAAATTAAACGTAATAATACGAGTAAAAATTATGGATCATAAAAAAAAGTTATGCCAAACGTTAAAGAGTTTTTAAGGTTTACATATAAGACATAAATAAACTAATCGATGCAATAAATGATCAATTATTACATATTAATTATTGTTTGTATTTTAAGCTTTTTATGTGCAACCTTTAGGAGTTACCGCGATGCATAGCTTTTTTTAAAAAAAAAAATGTATGGGAGAATGATGAACCTGATCATGATGAGGATTTGTGATGCTAAGAAAGTGATCACCCCAAAGACACTCATGAAAGTTAGCAACTGGGCGACATTTTTGGTTTCCTGAGAGTTTTGATGCCATTTTTTTTGTTCTTCTCAATTAATGTACTCAATAGTGTAGTAGTTGAATAATCATCGTTWAAACATTGTCATTATATACAGCAAAGGTTGGCAGTTGGCACCGCTCAAATCTTCCTTCATTTTTTTAAATAATTATTTTGTATTACATAGTATTAAATTAATTAGTTGCAAGGACTTGCAAGTTGCAACAAGCTTGCCTGCCATAATTAAGAATATTTGAACAATGCACAATACTTAAMGAATTAAAAACAGAAAGATTAAGYGTTCATTTACATTAGCTGAAATCAGCTGAATTGAGCTGAACGGAGCGAAATTGAACTGAACTCAACTCAAATAAACTAAACTAAAATATTTAACTTTAGATTAATATATWACTATTTAATATTAACTTTTGATTAATARATAACTAGTTAACTATTTAATACTGAAATTATTATTTAACAATATTAATAATATATCTTTTGATTAATATTTAACTATTTATTATTGAGATTAAAAAAAAAAAAAAAAAAACCCCCCCCTTCTCGCAGGGCCACAGCGACCATTATGGCACGTGCAGCTGCCTCACACTTCAGTCGATAGGTTCTCTGATGCCTAAAGGAGTGCGGCCCAAGGATTGCTATTCGCCCTCCCCTCCAACTCTTGTATCATCACTTGCCTTTTTTCCTTGCTTAACGCTTACCACCTTTTCCGTGCTGTATAATAATAATAATAATAATAATAATAATAATAATAATAATATAATCATTTTTATATTATTATATAGCATTAATTTCCAATTTCAAGATATAATTAATCAATTATTTCAATAGTAAATCTAGATCAATATTAATCCCAAGATTAACTTGTCAATCTATAGTTTAAACAAATCTTGGATATATATTGACATCCGAAAATACTAAAAAAACAAAATATTAATACCTAAGATTAAAATAAATATACTTAAAGTTACAATTATAAATATTAATCCAAATAAAATACAAATAATTAATAATGAATTAATAAGGAGATATGCATTATAATTACCCGTAGAGAATTTCGAATGCCATTGTCTATTAGTGGAAATTATTTGCGAAAACAGATCAAAACAACAAAATCAATGCTTAAAATCTTAACTTATTTTATTTTTTTCATGTACGCTTCTATATCGCTTATCTAACATCACCCCTTGGCTAATATCATTTACTATAAATCAGTCAAAATAATCTCAAGAT
>SNQN01002899.1:6190-21607 GCA_008642245.1 Bassia scoparia
AGAAGAAGAAGAAGAAGAAGAAGAAGAAGAAGAAGAAGAAGAAGAAGAAGAAGAAGAAGAAGAAGAAGAAGAAGAAGAAGAAGAAGAAGAAGAAGGGTTTTGCGAAAATAATTCGAATTTGCGCGGGGTTGTGAATTATTGAGCAGTGTGTCAGAAGATAGTGGYGATGTGATTGGGATGGCAGGAAAATTGGGCCGTTGGATGGAGCTTAAACAACTAATTAACCTATTTTGGGCGGCAATTTTGTCAGTAATTGAAGCCATGAGAGAGATTGACACAAAAATGGAAGCTTAGCAAAGAGAGAGAGGAAGTGAAGAGGAAATGAAGAGTGAATGAATGGCTTCAACCCAGTTGACTTGGGGGGTTTACTGAGGGGTAAATGGGTAAATTCAAGAGCTCAGTTAAGAATTAACGGAGATAAGTGAAATGGGGCTAATATCATTAACGTTGGACAAAGTGTGGGGGTTATTTTTAATTTCGAATGAAATGGGGGGTAATTCGAAAAAAGGTTATAAAGTGTGGGGGTTATTCGCAAAATTTCCTTATTTTTACTACTGAACATTGAAATAAAAGGTAATATTGTATCTTATTTTAAATTACATACATACAGACTAAAAAATTTGGTAGAAAAAATTGAATATTGAGTATAAAATGTTGAACATTGATAATCGTAAACTGGATATTTATTATTGACCATAGGTGTTGGGAAAATATTAGTTGGGAAAAAAATAAGGGCGGTAAATGGGTCGTGTCGTGTTGGATTCGTGTTCGTGTCGAATTATCCCAACCTAACCCGACTTGTTTTTTAGGTAAGGTTTTTCGAATCTAACACGTCCCGACATTTTTTCAGGTCGACCTGATGACCCATTTGACCTGATTTTTTTAAGTTTCGAAATATAATTGTAAAAACCAGGTTAGGTTGACCCKAATATGACCTGTTTTTGGGTCAACCTTAGCTTATTGTGACCTGAATTTTTTTAGCTACCAATACTAATTTTGAAGAGAAATAAAAGGAAATCTGAAAGAAGGAGAATAGAAGAGAGGAAACGACAGAGAAGAGTGAGTGTGTGAGTTAGGGTTTAGCCGGTTACTTTTAGTGATTTAGTGTATGCGTGGAGTATTATTTTTAGCTTTACTTTTTTTTTATTATTTTTTAAGTTTGACCTAAAATTTTGACCCATATAAAATTTTTAAAATTTTTTGTTTTTCGTGTCGGGTCGTGTCAGTTTCGTGTCAAAAATTTCAACCTGAACCTAACGTTAGCTAGTTTTTTCGTTTCGTTTTCATGTCAGAAAATTCAGACCTAACCCGCTTTTTTTCAGGTCGAGTTTGTGTCGTGTTTTCGTGTCGTGTCAGCTTTTGCCCCCCTTAGAAAAAAAAACCTAGAATAAATAAAATATACAAAAAGAGCAATAAAATATAGTACATGAAAATAAATAAAAGTATTAAAAAAACAAAGAGGAAAAAAGGAAAAAAGTACAATATCCTTGATATACCTGCAAAAAAATTGATAAAAAGAAGGTGAATGCTGCATTCAAAAAGTTGAAGCTTAATGACTAAAAACTAAATATTTACCATTGAAATTTTACAAATATATGTATAAGTTGAATATTGCATACGAAACATTGAAGATTGTGATTCATAAATTCAATATTCATTACTGAAAATTAAAATTAAAATTAAATCTTGAATATCGAATACAGGACGTTAAATATTTATACCCGGGTACAAAACATAAAAATATAGATGACAATTTTATAAATAATAAATTGAAATTTCAATAAATATAAACAAATGTTCAAGTCTTAAACTAAATTGAAATTTGATAAAAAGAAGATGAATATTGAATGCAGGACTTTGAATATCATATACAAAATGTTGAATATTGTAAATCATAACTTGAAAATTTACTACTGAACATTGAAGTAAAAAAGTAATACCTTATTGTTTTAAATTACAAGCATACACACTAAGAAATTTGGAAGAAAAAAAATGAATACTGAGTACAAAATGATTTTTTGTACTAGGGGTACAAAATGTTGGAGATTGATAATTGTAAATTGAATATTGCATACTAAATCATAAACTGAATATTTACTACTAAGTATTGAAATAAAAAAAAAAACCTTATTTTTAAAAATTACAAGCATACACGCTAAGAAATTTGGGGGAAAAATCCTAATATTAAATAAAAAATGTTGAAGATTGATAATATCATAAACTGGATCTTGCATACGAAATCTTGAAGATTGTAAATTATAAACTCGGGAAAAATTAATCGAATTAGTGGAGGTAGTCAAGAAACATAATTAATTAATGCAGTGACATTGTTAACTAATCAAGAAGAGAGAAACGAAAAAAATGAAGAGGTTGAGAATTGAGAGGAAGAGATTACACTACTTGGCAAATTGATATGAGAAAGAAATTAAGAAGGACGAATTGGAGGGAAAGAAGGATGTATTGCTGTCAAATGTATGTTTAGGGTAGAAGTTTTGTTTAATTAATATCGATACAAATATAGATAATAAGTTAGCACTTGATGGTATGTATTGACGGAAGAAACTCAACTGTATGATCTTCAATAAATGTAAACACAATTCGCATTTTTTTTGTGAAAACAAGAATAAAAGGAATATAATTCTCGTTAATATTAGTTCTCCTAGAAAACATACCAATAGAGTACACAAGCTTAAGTTTTTGTTAAGATGACCATTAATATCGGTATTAGGTTACATTGATTTTATTAGGTTTATCATGAGTTTAAAAACTCATCACCCTTGTTTATTAAAGTGAAAATTATGAGATGTTAGGTATGGTCGATGGGTAGTGATGCATCCACATTTCAAGCCTAATGAGTTTTTCATGTGATGAAGACGTGATAGAGTACTGTAACTATTCTGACCTCAACCATCAATTAAGTTTTTAATTGAGACTATCATTAACACATACTATATATGTGCTGATTATTCAACTAAATTGCTTAGATTAAAGTAATCTTTGAAATAACCAAAAAAGATCAATTCCAAATTGAAGTATGTATTATAATATGATTAATTGGTGTACGTACAATAATAGATGAGGTACAACAGTAATATCTTTTCATGGAAACCAATAGATCAGATGATGATTTAATCAGTCTTTCTCTTAGAAAGATTCAATGTGATTGAGCAAATTTTGAAGATTGATGATTGATGATATGGGATTCTATTAATCAACAACAATCCAAGAATCTCTGACTTTTTCTTTGTAATGCATCGTTGACTAAATTTGGGTGTTGCGTAATTTATCGTATGAAAATACTTTGTGTATCAGAACTTGAATGAAATGTTTTTTCAAATAAGTAAAACGTTGCAATTATTGATAAAACGAACACCAAATTATTGCAAGAGGTGATGTTTTGTTTGTGTTCGTTTACTAGTACAAAAGAGATACAATACATATTAAATTCACAGCGAGCATTAGTAGATCCAGTACAAGATCACATACAACATACCTACTACGCATGGAAATTGAAATGATTTTGATTGATGTCTCCAATCTCCAGGATTAATTTAGAATATGAAAAATGGAAAATAATTAATCTGACCTCAACGTAATTACAAATAATTCTAACTTTTTATCATTTTACTATAAGGCTAGACCTTATTAAGCAGTCATTGTACTTTTTTTTTTTTCTTACTTTTACCATTTTTTCTTATTTTTTATTAAATACACTTCATCTCACATAGCACACAAACCACCACCGCCCAGCCGTACCCCTAAACTCCTCACCACCCTCAAAACACCCCCACCCCCCACTCTCCCACGCCCTCGACCATCCCTCTCTCTTCGAACTCCTCACCCCAGCCTGAAAATCCCCCTCCAACCCTCGAAAATCCTCCCCCCCCCCCCCACCACAATCGAACGCCCTAATCCACCCTGGACACAAAACCCTTACCTTACCACCTACAAAAGGCAACCCTAACCACCCTCGAAGAAGGTCAAATCAATGAGGGAGGAAGAGAAAGAGCAATTGGTGGTGCGATGGTGGTTGGGTACGACGGGAGGGTGTAGACACCCAAAAGTGTCTCCCCAAATTGAATAGGCGGGCGATGAAAAACTATGACATTTCGAAAGTTGCGGATAAATTTCATAAACCACACCACTGCAACGAATTGATATAAGTTGAGCTCGGACCATACACGCGGGTCCATTAATAGGCGAGAGTATTTATTTATTATTTATTTAAATAATTTTCTATTTTTAGGGTTCTTCTTTTTAATAGGATTTTAGGTGCTCCTCTAGTAGTCATTTAAGGATTTCCACTTTTCATTTTATTCTTCTCATTTTTGGCTCCGCATTTTTTAGATTATTTTTCTAATTTTCTTTGATTCTCATGATTTTTACAAGTTTATAAAATGATTTTCAAAATAAATAAATTCATAAAAACTAGAAAACTCAAGAATAAATCCAGAATTATTTTAGAAGGGTATCTTGATCTCCAAGGAAGCCAAATCTAGAATCTTAGGATATTCTCGAATCATAGGATAGATCTAGAAATAAAAGATGCAAAATTCTTGAATGAAAGATAAGATAGCAGAAGGTGTATACGTTGGACTAGCCTGGGATATATACGCTTCTCTCAAGCGTATATACGCTTCTCATCATAGATTAGGATATTCTCGAATCATAGGATAGATCTAGAAAAATAAAAGATCAAAAATTCCTGAATGAAGATACATACCGCAGAAGCGTTTATACGTTTGAGACTGGCCTGGCATATATACGCTTCTCAAATCGTTTATACACTTTGTTACATATATACGATTTCTATTGTGCTTTCTTATATTTCCATACACCTCTAATTAATACATGCTCTCGGTGGCTTATTCGAGCATCACAAAATTTTTGTAGTATGTGCAATACAAATCTCTCAAAAATCTCTCTCTCACACAATCATCACAAAATCCAGGTTCTCAAATTCCGTCCTAAACTTTCGAGTGTTTCTTTGCAATCTAGGTACAAATTCTAGGCTATTCAATCTAACTCTTTTACTTTTTTATTATTATCTTAATTTTTTTATTAATACATACATTGAGTTTCATTTGTTTTTGTTTTCATTCATGTAACATTTTATTTTCACTCGTTCATCGCCCTCTATCGCATATCTGTTATTGTAATTGTCAATGCTAACGATCTCTTTGTGTTGTGACAAGCTATTTCAATTGGAAGCAAAACTTTTGATACATATCTTTTGTTTTTCTTGTGTTGATCAGCGATACAAAGGTAAGATATTAGCATATATTGAGTTTTTAAATTCTTATATATTATTATTGATCTTATGCCTATTGCGCTTTTTGGATGTTAACAGGACCATAAATGTGTTTGACAAACATTAAATTCAGATTAATTATGGACGACTGGATTTTAGGCTCCATATTATTTGATTAATTTTTGAATTATCACATAATTAGGCTATGAATGGTACATGCATAATAGAAAACTCACTTTCGTATAGTTTCTAACGTAGAGCTTTCTTAGGATAAATTGCTATGTTGTTGTTGTATCCAATGAATTTGATCGAAATGGAAATTCCAATGAGACGAGTAGAGGCGCCCTACATGCGGCGGATTTGGGGTCAAAGATTCAATTTGTACCATTGTCCCGAACCCACGAACTGGTACTGAACCTAACAACAGGGTCATTGTATAGTTTGACACCAATGTTTGGGCGGCCCGTGATTACACTTGTCCGTCCCTAAATAGGCAAAATCCGTCGCTAAAGTGATTTGCAACGATTTTAGGACGGATTCTGTCCGTCCCTAAAACCTTCGTCACTAAGTGAATTAGCGACGGATTTGGAATTCTTGTCCCTAAATTAGGACGGAAATTTCGGACGGAATGTTAATCCGTCCCTAAATTAGGGACGAAAAATTCCAAATCACTTAATTAGGGACGGAAAATTAAAATAAAAAAAGTAGGGACGGAAATTAAAATTAAAAAAGGAGGGTGATCTATTAATCACCTCTTAACCACCTCTAACCATGACTCAAAGTCAACCAACATGCCCAACCAACTACTCCAATGCCAACTTGTTGTATTATAAAAGCCAAAAATTTATAAATATCTGCTTCCAGAATTAGAGACGGATTCCAAATTTGCTCTCTAATTTAGGGACGGATTGGACGAATTCCAAATTGCGCTCTAAATTTAGGGACGGATTCTAAATCCGTTGCTAAATTTACGATTTCTAGACGATGTTTAATGGAAAAAGGGGATAGAACAGACGTAGTGGGGAGTTTTAGGGACAGATTTAGAGACGATTTTTGTTTTCAAAATTTTCCGTCTCTAATTTTAGGACGATTTCAAAATCCGTCCCTAAACTCATTATTTTTTGTTTTCAAAATTTCGTCCCTAAAAAATCCGTCCTAAACTCCTATTTTTTCTTGAAATGCGTCCCCTAATTTTATACTCCATTTTTTTCCAAATTTAGGACGTTTAATGAAAATTCGTCCCTAATTTAGACGAAAATCCCCAAATCCGTCCCTAATTAGGGACGAATTTTAAATTTTCCGTCCCTAATTTAGAGACGGATTTTAATTTTCCGTCCCTAAATTTCCTCTATTTTTGCAATTGAACTCAACCCTACAAACACTATACAGAATCCGTCCCTAATTTAGGATGGATTTTTGATCGTCCCTAATAATTAGGGACGGATTCAGAATCCGTCCCTAATTTTCGTCGTTATATTGAGCTTTTTTGTAGTGTTAACTTGTTATAGGTACCGGTCGCGATGCCCCACTTCGACAACACTCCTCCAATGCACTCACGTGCGATATCTGTGGCTCAAGTCACAGCGGAAATCGACATAGGACAAGGCCGATATCTTCCAGTGCTGATTTGTGGAGTTTTTCTTAAAACTATATTGACATTAAAATCTTTTTATTTTTCATGCAGTGCACATTCAACTTGTTAATATAGTTTCAAAGATAATGAACTAATAAACGCTTTGTGAACAACTTAAAAGTATATTACGTACTAGGTTATTAAGGTATGACTTTACAATCTGCTTCCTTTCTAATATAATGCATCGCTTTGATTTTTGTAATTTTTGAGACGAAATTTATAGAGTGATGAGGTGTGAAGGTAGGGCAAAAAACGAGAGGTTAAAATGATGAAAGTAGATGAATTGATGAATTATTTATAAAATATGTATAGAAAAAAATAGTATTTTTAATTGTGATCCCCACATAAAATAGAGTAAAATTGAGTAATTTAGTTGTGGTCCCCACTCTAAAAAACAAAAAAAAAACAAGCTAAGAACATTTTTATGAAAGTTCCCTAAATAAAGTGAGACATTTTTTTAAGGAACAACGGAAAGATAAGTTTTCTTCTCCTTAATTTTTTGATGTAAAAATAGAGAACATGTAACCATTAAACCTTCTCTTACCAACTATATCCTTGAATAGAGCATACGTCCTGAAGCACACATCACCAATAAATCCCCGACTCTTATATCATCTATAACACCCTAGCTACTAATGAACAGAATCCACTAAAGATATTGTATTTGGGCCTTGCTAGCTCACAAAAGTGTTGTGTGAGGGTCCTACACCTAAAAGACTTTAATTTACTAAATTATGATATCAAGTTTATCAATCCTCCTATAACTATATAAAGATTTGATTTTCCTCAACTTAAACGATGG
The DNA here is from genome assembly GCA_008642245.1 of Bassia scoparia. Taxonomy (NCBI): domain Eukaryota; kingdom Viridiplantae; phylum Streptophyta; class Magnoliopsida; order Caryophyllales; family Amaranthaceae; genus Bassia; species Bassia scoparia. The sequence goes on from SNQN01002899.1 coordinate 13,877, forward strand.
GGATAAACTTTTAGTTCCTTTCTCACCGAGCCTTAAAAGGTTCAGCTTTTTCAAGGCACACATAGCAGTGAATGAATCATGCATGGCTCTAATACCATTGATTTGTAACGAAACCAAAGATGATACAAATTTACAAATAAATTAATAAATAAATAAATTTGGCAATTTTACTAATATTTGATTACAATTTGCATGGGTCGTTACATCTTTTTTTGTATAATTTACTCTTGGAACTTGAAGTGACCTAATGACACTTATCATTTTATCCTTTATAATATTACTATTCTAATTAATACAATTAAAAGATCGCAGTGGGTAAAGGACCTACCCAGATTTTCAAAAAAATGGGTTGGGATCCAAAAAAAATTGGACTCTGATGGATTCGGGTCCTGACCAGATTCCTTACCTATTTTTATTTTTAAAAAAGTTTTATGAAATATGCTGAATGTAGATCAAAACAACTCATCCATATTTTAGTATTTGATATTATTGTCAAAAATAACAAACCCATCACAAGCTTAATAGTAACTCATTGTCTCAAGCATAACGAATCAAGTGAGTTTATAAATTTGTAATAATTAAAAAATAAAACTTTTAGAGTTTATTTTTAGTGTTACAAATATGTTTTAAATGTTTCGAGTTTTAAAACATTAAATATGTCGTAACTTTATAAATCAAGTTCACGAAAATGAGAGACATAATAAGGATGTATGTTGTTTAGGCTTTTATTACAGAAATTCATTTATTTTGTGTTTAATGCATTGAAGTAAAAAAAAATAGAACGGGTCCATTTAGGATCAAAGGACCATTTAGGACTCGAATCCATAGGATCCACATGGATTGTATTAGATCTAAAAATTAGGCCCTGATGATCCAGGTAAGATCGGATTATACCCTGAAAAACGGATACGGGTCTAAGATCCCTAGAGGATAGGCTGATCAGAGTGCGGTCAGGACCGTACCAAACCGTCAACTGCAAACCAGATCGCAATTTGACGGTTCGTTCCGGTTTGGTTTGCGAGTCTGAAAAGTGTGGTTTGGGTTTTGATTTCCCCACCGTAATTTTGCAGTTTGGTTTGGTTTATGGATTTTTTTAAACCAAATACAACTGCAATTTAAGTAGTTTACAGTTTAAAGCTCACTATAATCACATTTTTAAAAAATAATTTAATTTAAATTTATTATTCCGTTTTCCAAATTTATAACATAAAGAGAAGTATATTATTTGTTTTTAGCTTCAAAGATTTGATTTAGACCTCTTTGTCATTTTGACATTGCACGAGACTAGCAGGAATGACTCTAATTTCTTCGTTTAGAGATGCTTCGTTTGCGGGTTCTTACAGAAACGACATGCGTTCCTATTTGTATTATATTATTTGAAGTTCCGTTAAATTTAACCTTTTGTTTGTAGGTAAGACTTTTTGTTTAATAATGGTTTTTAATGTATTAGACAAAACTTGTATATATTAAAAATAGAGAATTTTAGAGTTTTTTTTAATAAAGAAAAAGGTTAAACCGCAACCGCACCGCAGTTTGAAATATTGTGTGGTGCAGTTTGGTCTGAGAAAAAATCTCAAACGCGCAAAATTGCAATTTGTAGAGTGCGGTATAGGCTCCAACCGCACCAAACCGCACCACGTTACCCCTTAGAGGACCCTAGCCGGAATCGGTTCATTGCCATCACTACCTACAATGCATGATGCAACATTATGTAAACCTAACCGGTTTAATGTAACAAACAAACGAAGAATCCGCGTTTTTAACGACGAATTTTCCAATAATTGTCGTAAAACGGTCGAGAAAATTAAAACTATCGATCGTTTCAGTAGACTTTCAATTATCAACCACTCGTATAATTTACCAATCGTTTGTTTTGTTGGACTGTTATTTTACCCGACCGTTGACGGTAAATGTCGTATGTACGACAAAATGATCGGTAATTGAATGACGCAGTTGGTATTTTTTACCCGGTCGTTAACAATCAATACTAGTGATTTACCGTCTAGTGGTTCCTGGCCGTTGTTACGATCGGTAATAATTTACGAACCGTCTCGCATTTTTATCGATCGTTATTTTAAGCTTATTTTGAAAAGTCATAAATCCTTATTTTTCTTGTGTGAAAGAAACTTAGGTTGCACTCGAGTTAATGAATGAAGTGATTGTCGGATAGCCGATTAGAGCTTCATGCCGATTCTCGTCTTCGCTCTTGGGCACTCTAACAACAAAAAAAGTTGCACTTCAAGTATGCATGATTATATTTTGATTGTAATTTTTTTATATATTTTAAATCTTCTTGATTTAATTATTGGAGTGCCAACAATTTATATGTAATGTGTTATGATCATTTAAACAGTAATGCTTTGTATATAGGTGACAATTTAGATAACGCCACTCCCCTGATAAATAGTTGGTGACTGAAAATTAAAATAAAACAATTAAATATCTACAATATTATTAAAAGCGTTCTAATGACGTGAGTGGTGCCACATGTCAATTTAACTGAACGGTGAGTGTGCCACGTGGACCATATATATTCAACAGCATTGCGCCAAGTCGCAATTCACGTCATTTGTTCGCCACGTCATTACACTCACATATATTGTTTTTAATAATAACAAAAAAAAGGTAACAATGAGATTGATCTCTATATCCCCATGTTAGTATGAATGTAGCTTACCAATTCAACCACTTTTTATTAATTGTTTATATATCCTACAAATTATATATATATATATTATTATATATTATATATATATATATATATATATTGTAAACTTGTCGCATTTCTACGCTACAAGATTTACATGTAGGACTCGCTTCTATCGGATTAGGTACCACGGTGCAACAAATGACTCCAATCTCAATACTTTAATATTAGTTATTTCCTTTTAACTTTTTGATAGTCCGATTAGCGATTCACATAGAAAATTCATCCACAACGACAAAGAATAGGGTAAACCGACATTTAACACCACGTGCTACAATTGTCATATTTAATATTTTGAGTGACCTACCAACCTCATATATTTATATAGAAAGTTCCTTTTGAAAGTTTTGTGATCCAACAATATCTATATAATTCATTCTACGCAATGAATAGGTAACCAAAGTAATATGAAAACGACGAATTTGTGGCCATGATTTGTATAATATTATATACATTCTACATGAGAAACAAAAATCCAAAGTACACGCCAAAATGAACCTAAACAAGTGAAAGAAAATTAATAAGGTATTGGGTATCCTTTAAAAAAAGGATAAAAGATTAAAATAAAATAGATAGTGAACAGGGAAATGAAACTAAGAAAAGCCAGAGTACACCGCAAAAAAGAGCTAAGAATAGAAAAGTAAAACACAGTTCATGAGTTCACCTCATTGCAAGCTCTAATCGGAAAGAGAAAAAAGGAGTCGCTTGAACTCATATAATATGTTGTCATTACAATGAAATTGGAAGGTTGCAACATGTCAAAAGTCAGGTATTTTAACTGTGTTCTTTATTAACATCATCATTCATTCGGCTAATCAAATGTTTTAAGTCTTTGATTACTTCTTTATCAATATAACTTATTATATTGGATTATTTCACTACTTAAACCAACTCTCTAATTAAAAGTAGGTTCTTACCTCAAAAATATGCAATCACAGTTTTAAAAATATGCAATCACATTAAGAATAGACGTAAAAAAATTCAAAAGTACAAAACACATGAAATACATGAGTACGCAACCATTACATGATTAACAAATATGATATTTTGGACCCGGGGCAACGCCCGGGCCAAGACACTAGTTTTTATTATTAAAAGGTGTCTTTTCATTTATCTTTGTATTATTAATTAAAAGGTCTTTCTTTCAATGTAAATGTGTTATGTGGACATGTTCCAAGTATATGAGTCATGCAAGCTTGTCATACCATCAATTGACAAAATAAACACAGCTAAAATAAGAGTCGAACATTAGGCCTCTTTACAATGAACAACTTGATTGCATTTATCATCTCAACTTATCTACTCGTATTAGCCATCAAAAAATTATCGATTTTGTTTAATCCAAGGCAATACCTAGACCAATAAATTAGTTTTTAAATTAAAACATGCTTGACTTTTAGGCTACTAGTACTTTTTTGGCAATGAACATTTTTTTAGTGGAAACATCAGATCGAAATATTAATTGCAATCAAGGTACGCCAAAGTAAGAATACTTTGCAGAATTAAAGGGTTCAAACAATAAGTTCCAAACTACCCTTAGTGTCCACTAACAACAAGATGGGCTACGGTATTTTCTGAAGCCTTATTGAGATGAAAGCAAATAAAAAGTTTACAAAGATTGCAAATATCTATCTATCTATACAAATATATTAAAAGAGTGCCTTGCAACAAAAGGATGTCACGTGGCACTCCATTTCAAAGTACATGATGACATGTAAGCAGAAAAAACAACTAATTAATTATGCTTTAGCAATTAATTTGACACACATGGCTTCACCATTATCCATATGAATCACACTATTATATTTTTTACAGAATGATTATGATATATTCCCTTGTGTTCATTTTTTTAATGCAAGATTTGAACAGAAAAAATTTTCACGAATAATATATGTTTACTAATTCAAAAAAATTTGATTATTATTTTATATATATCTCTTTTGAAACACATTGTTCAATTAAATACTTCCGTCGTATCACTAAAAATGGCAACAAGTGGCTAGCACGGATTCCTAGCAAAATTTCCAAAGTAAAATTAAGGACTTTGTTAAGACATATAATTAAATATAATGTTCGAAAGAACCACCACCACCACTAGGACCAAACCAAAAACTACCAACTCCTAGCCTACCTAACCCAATCTGCCACCACACCTCACCACGACCCAATCTGCTCGACCAACACGACCATGACCCAATTTGCACCACCACGACCAACCGAACACCTCACGACCCACGACACACAAACCAATTGAAACCACCACAACCAATTTTGCTCAGATTCGAAGCCAAATTCGCCCAAATTTGAAGCCAAATTCGAAGCCAGATTTCACCAAAATTCGAAGCCAATTACGAAGCCCAATCGTCCAAAATTAAAGAAAGACAGATTCGTTCCAAAATCATTCGCCAGATTCGTAAATTGCGAGTACGACGTTGAAGTCGATTTGTTTCACGAATGCAAATGGGGTCGTCGTCGTCATCATCATCACTTTTAAATCGTTGCTCGTATTCTGTGATTCGATTTCTTCGGTTGTGGCTCATAATTTTGTGTTTGTGTCTGATGAGAAAGAAAGAAGCTTTGAATGAAAGAAAAAGATCTTCAAGGCTTTCGAGGAGGAGAGAAAAAAAAAGGTTGAAGATAATATGTTTGGTGGTGGTTGCTTGGGTTTGTGTAGGTGTGTTAAGGGGGAGAAGGGTGCGTATTATGTATGATTAACTTTCCAATTAGTTAGTTGATCTAGGTGATAATGTTGTTTAGGTTAGTCTTAATGTATTTATTAATTTTAAGTAAGAGGTAAAGAAGACATTTCATAAGCAAAAACTTACCAAATAAGGAAAGAAAAAGTTTGTTGCCATTATATAATGGTTTCTAATATGGTAATGTTGCTTTTAGTGATACGAACGAAGTAATAAATTTGACAAAAAAATAATAATGAATTTTGAGTATAGTCTAATGGCCAAATATAACTACAAGTACAAGTACGGAGTACATCATTTCTTGACTTGGATCATAGGATGATTAAACATAAATAAATTATAATAACAACCAATGTGCAAATGATTTTTTTTAAGGTTATGAAACAGTATGACCGGGCAACGCCCGAGCTAAATACTAGCTATTTCATAAATTAAATAGAGAGGGGAGAAACGTTTGCTTGATGTTAGAGATAGCACGAACGACAGTGCTTGATCAACTTCCAACCATATATTAGATAATAAACCCAATTGCCTCTTAGCAAAATCTAGGTGGACCCCAGGTCTACATAAAAGTGGATGAACCCCCTCCACCTCCCCCCCCCCCCCTCCCTCCGCTCACACGCGCCATCCCCCTCCCCTATGCTTACCAGTTCTACTTTTCTTTTCTTTTTTTCCAATTTTCTTTCTTTTCTTATTTTTGTCTTTTTTTAAAAAACACCCATTTTCTTTTAACCATTTATTTTACTTTAGCTTTTTTGTTTTTTCAAACTTTTTTCTCTCTCCTATTGTCTTCATTCTCTTCTTGTTAATACTTTGAAGAACTATAATTTATATATTCACAATACGTTTATTCATTCACAATATTTACTTACCAATAATTTTAATTTTGATTTTACTTGCAAGAATTATGAAATATTTTACTAAAAAATTTGAGAAAAACTTATGTATTGAATACAAAATGTTTAGTGATTGATAATCATAAACTGAATGTTACACACGAATGTTGAGATTGATTAGATATAAGAGAAAATCCCTTCCCAAAATTAAGATGAATAATATGAATGTTGTATAATGAATGTTGAGATTGTATCATAAAGCCAAATAATTACTAATGTTGAGCATAAAATTGAAATTGATAATTATAAATTGAATATTTCTATGGACCATTGATAATGTTAAAAAAACTTTTACGAATTGATAAATAATTTGATTATTAATACAAAATGTTGAAAATTGTAAATCAGTGAAACCAATGTTAATACTAAAACATTGAATAAAAAGGTTCACTTTTTTTGTTTCATACATACACTACACTAGAATTTGGGGAATTTTTTGAATATTGATTAGAAAATGTTAGAAGATTGTATAATCGTAAACTGAACATTTACTACTAACATTGATGTACATAAAAAACTTTACGGAGAGATGAATAATTTAAATATTATTATGGTATAAAATGTTGAAGATTGTAATTCATAAACCAAATTATTTTTATAATGAACATTGAAAATAAGGTAATATTGTACTCTGTTTATTTTAAATACATACATACAGACTAAAAATTTTGGGAGAAAAATTGAATATTGAGTATTAAAATGTTGAACATTGATAATCGTAAACTGAATATTTATTAGTGACCATAGGTGTTGGGAAATATTAGTGGGAAAAAAACTTAGAATAAATAAAATATACAAAAGAGCAATAAAATATAGTATATGAAAATAAATAAAAGTATTAAAAAACAAATTAAAGAGGAAAAAGGAAAAAGTTACAATATCTTGATATACCTGAAAAAAAATGAAAAAAGAAGGTGAATGTTGCATTCAAAAAGTTGAAGCTTGAATGACTAAAAACTAAATATTTACCATTGAAATTTTACAAATTATGTATAAGTTGAATATTGCATCGAATATTGAAATTGTGATTCATAAAGTTGATATTTCATTACTAAAAATTAAATTAAATTAAATCTGAATATCGAATACAGGACGTTAATATTTATATCGGGTACAAACATAAAAATATAGATGAAATTTTATAATAATAAATTGAAATTTCAAATAATATAAACAATGTTCAAGTCTTAAACTAAATTGAAATTTGATAAAATAATAAGTTGAATATTGAAAGAATGAAGATTGTAAATCAATACTGCATATTGCATACGAAACGTTTGATATTATTGTAAATTATAAATTGAATATTTACTATGAACATTGAAATAAAAAAAAATACCTCTTTAAATTACAAATAAACACCAAAACAATAAGCGAAAACCTATATCAAATGCCAAAATGTTGGGAGATTGATAATATTTTAACTGAATAC
>SNQN01002899.1:21632-35715 GCA_008642245.1 Bassia scoparia
TGCATATGAAATGTTGAATATTGTTAATCATAATGGGATTAATTAGAAGAAATAATGTAGACTAAAAAAATATATGATACAAATTAAAACAATCGACAAAATATAAGGAATAAAAGAAAGGAATAATAATAAAAGAAGAAATTGTGTAGAAAAATGAAAAAAAACGTGCCATGAATGTGGTGTCTCGTGTAAAGGGGGGGTGTCCAACTAAGACCAATTGAAACCTCCTAGCAAGTTGGAGCCCAAACCTGGCAGTAGCGGCCTCAACATTTCAATCCCGCTTGGGCCCTTTTTAATTTCAAGCATAGTGGAATTAATGTGTGGTTCCTTTTTTTTATTAGAAAAATGCACCAAATACAAATATCTCAAAATTTTATATAGCTGCTAGTCTGCTATTAAAACAAATCACGATGACATAATTCCTACATCATCAAAAGAACACATATATATCATTTTTTTCCTTCAATTTCCCCCTCATAATATGCATTAATTATTTTTCTCTTTTCAATATTATGTTTTTATTAGTTGTAGGTGTGGTTCTTTTCGTGTTTGGCTAGAAGAAGCTCCTAGTGAGATTGTCTCAAATGTAACTCTAATATTTCTTAGTGTTTTTCTCGTCCAAAAATAAATAAATGAATAAAAATGTTCAATGGATTGTCTTATTTACTTCGTATATCATACCTAGCCCTATGCATTTTATTAAATTATGAAAATTAAGTAAATGGTAAAACTATAACCCGTGCATTACATAGACAATAAAACTAGTAATGTTGTTACGTTTTCTCAAAAATTATTAGGTAGACCCCTACTCCACCTTGCACACACCCCTCGCCCCTCTCACGTGTTCCACACTATAGTTAGATTTTTTTATAAAAAAAAACATCACTATATTTAATTTAAAAGAAAACCCTGACTAATATTTATCCATCATATCACGTAATCACCGGTAACAAACTAACAACTAACACAAAGTTTTATTAATAAATTACGAACAATATTAAAATATTCCTGATGAGTAACAAACTTATAAATTTTTAAGATTTTTAATTAGGTATAAAATTACGACTAAGCCTATTTTATTCATCTATCTCTTTCTTCTATTCTCATACCCTATATATATATATATATATATATATATATATATATATATATATATATATATATATATATATATATATATATATATATATATATATATATATATATATCTTTTTTTCCTCTCTTTACACGTAAAAAAAATACACATGCTATGATTTTAAGGTATCGAACTATTGTACCCGCGATATGAATAGATCAACTAAGGCCAAGGAATTAAGGCGGGTAAGATCTTGTGGGAAATTCTTCAAACCAAGGTGTGTACGATGTTCAATTAAATTGTATTATCATATAATTTTTTATGTGCTTTTAATATATCTATGATGAAAAATATCTATCAATGTATGATCATATCCTAAATGTTCATTTTTAGGTAGAACAACCCTGTATAAAAAAAATGTACACAATTTTGAATAGGGAAATTCTCAGTGGAACCTCCAATTTTTGCGAATTTCCAGTGGTGACCTCCAATTTTTTTTAATCCCAGTGGTGACTCTCAACTCTCGTAGTTGTCCCAAACGTGACTTTATTAATCCTTTTCCGTTAACTTTCGATTAAATTTAACTATTGTTAATACTTGCAAAAAAAAAACAACTACCCACCCCACCCCCACTCCACAACCCCCACCCACCCACCCACCCACCCACCCACGTAGCAGCCACCATCACCCGCCAACCCACACTCTTCACCCACCCCATACAACCACCACGAAGTCAACTAGCTCCTCACAACACCCACTTAGCCCCTCGCAACCCCCACCCACCCACGCARCCCCTAACTACAAACACATGAAATTCCCACAACCCCTGTCCAATTCGCACTACCACCAGACCATAATAAAACCCCAACCAAACCCCAATCGAATCCCAAACGAACCCCAATCAAATAGACCCACGATTTATTTGGCGAGTTGTTTGCGATTTGGATTTGCGAATTGGATGGTGTTGGTGGGCAGTTCTACTAGGCAATGGAAGGTGGTTAGCTATGGTGTTGGTGGGCGGTTTTGCTGGGCGGTGGTGGCTTCGATTAGGCGTCAGAAATGATGGTAGATCATGATAGATCATGGTGGTTTTACGGTTATGAATGAATGATGATGAATGGAGGGTATGTTGAATGAATGAGGATGAAGATGGCGTGAATGTGAATGAATGAGGGTGAGAGGGTGTACATGGGGTGAGGGGGGAGGTTGAGTAAATTTTTTAACCAAGGTTGCAAAACTAATCAATATTTAACGGCAAACCATAGGATTTAATAGAAAAAACCTTAATAAAGTCACGTTTGGGACAACCATGAAAGTTGAGGGTCACCAATGGGATTAAAAAAAATGGAGGTCACCATTGGAAATTCGCAAAAATTGGAGGTTACCACTGGGAATTTCCCTTTTGACTATCCTATTAATTGTAAATGGATATTTATAAACATATATTATCTTAATCAGGATATATAAGTGAACTTTGAGGATACCTAAGTGAACAACTTTGAGGATATATAAGTGAACAATGACTTTTTATAAATGAACTTTGAGAATATATATTTGAACAATGACTTCGTATAAGTCAAYTTTGAGGATATATAATGAACAATGACTTCGTATAAATGAACTTTTGCGTATAATATGTAAAAATTCATTTGTAATTGGTGAACATTTGCGTATACTATATAAACATTAGTTGTAAATGAACATTTGTGTGTACCAGGGAAACATTTGTTCATAATTGATTAACATTWGCKTATAATATATAAATCTTAGTAACTTCTAGCTTTTTAATCAATTACTATCTAAACATTCATTCCAAACAAACATTTGCTCGTATTATATTAACATTTGTTCTAAATTGACGAGTATTTGATGGTACTGTATTATATTATATATTTACTTTATATTTGTAAATGAATATTTATATTTTTACCTATCTAATAGAAAGATAAATAAATAGAACGGTTTCCTGGAATATTTTCCAGAGTTTCTCAATCCCATAAACATAACTATACTTCTTTAAATTCCAAGATTACCGTACACGTCATCGGTTCACTCTAATGATATTTTTTTCTCCAGTTGAGGCTAAAACCGCCATCTTAAATGGCGAAATTAACATCGAGAAACCGCCACTCGAAATGGCAATTTTATTGTATAAATTGCCGTTTAGAGTGGTGGATTCTCGATGTAAACATCGCCATTTAAGATGGCGGTTTGATATATTGTATAAACATGGCAAATTTCAACAAATTTGGAAGAAATTAACCATGATTAAACTAATTTTCACAAATTCAATAAAAAATATTTAAATTACTTTATAAAAATAAATTAGGTTAAATTAAATTCAACTTACGTAAATTGCATAAAATTGCGGCATTGGTGGTGGCTACGAGGGTATGTTGACGATGGGTTTGAGGCCCAACCAAATACCCAAAGATGTAGTATAGTAGAGGATATCGAACATGAAGAACAACATAGATTAGTTCAATAGTTAATTGAGGGTTGAATTTTTTTTGGTGATCTTGATTATCAACTAAAACAAAAACAAAATTGACAAATAAGAAATTTCAAATTCTTAAAAGGTCTAGGGTAATATGATACGGAATTTACTTGCTAAGTATAATGAAAACCGGGGAGAAGGATACTCTCTAAATTACCCTCGTCGTCCCGCTAGGGCCCCAATCAAGAGCTTGGGTTTGAAACTAAGTTTGAAGTGTATCCCTTAAGGCCTCAACACCCCAAACTACAATCAAACCACTAACCATAGTAACCAAAACAGGAGTCAACAACAATCCTAGACTAGAGTTTCCTTTCTCAAGGCAATCCCAAATCCAAAATCAAAAGGTGTGGGATGAAATCCGCTAACACTCATAGACGAAGAATAGTGGAATAAAAATACAAAGAGTCTAACCCTTGGCCAAAAGTCAATCCAAAGCCTCACAACACTCTCAATTTGTCTCCCCTTATTTCATTAAGATAGCAAGTCAAAATCCCCAAAATCAATTTTGGGGTTCCATCACATTAAACCCTAGAAATGCAATCTAGTCAATAATCATGATTGGAAAAAAAATAAAACAAGAAATAGGCAACAATCTAACATGAAACATGCTTGGGAAGTTGATTTAAGTTAAAATTAACAATTAATAAGCAAACTCAAAACTACTAGCAAATCTAAGCAAAAGCAAGTAACAAAACAAGAGAACAATAAAAGAAAACAAAATAGAAGATTGAGATTGATTACCAAAATGAAGAAATTGATTGAATGAAAATTGCAATTACAAGCTATTCTTTCTTTCTCTCTAAACCCTAACTCCTAAGCTAATCCTAATCTAAACCTAAAACTAAGGAAATGAGATATGTCTATAAAAGAAATGATCTCAAAATGGGTATTCATATACCCTCTAAACAAGCGCCGAAAAGAGAACTAAAATCACAGCTCACGCGTAAATTCTCAGGTGGTCGCTCATGGGATTGTAGCGGTTGCTCCTAATAACTTTCTACCATGCACAGAACTTCGATTTTAAATCGCTCATAAATTTTGATGTAGACCTCCAATTACAGCGTGTAATATATACCGTTGGAAAATCCCTAGATCTCTAGTTTTCAATGCAATTAGTCTAGCATCCAAATAAGTTATAGATCGAAAGTTACTTCAAAAATAGTGAAGATAGATCAAAATTGATCTCGGAACTTGCTTTCATTTTGCCTTCCAACCTTCCTAGAGCTTCTTCCAAGCTACAAGGACACCTACCATGCCTCTAAATGCTCCTCATAAAATATCAAATGCCTAAAAAACACTTAATTAAATGTCAAAGTAGGTGCAAAGGCCTCAAATTACTCGAAAAATACATCAATCAACACATAAAAGCTCATATGCACAAAGAAAATGCAAAGGATTATAAAATGGGATAAATAAATKAGGCTCAAAATAGGTTATAATTGAGGGTTAAATGAGATTGATAAGTGGCTCTTAAGTGGACTCAAGAGCCACTTATCATTTGCTATAGTGACGGTGTGTGTTAGAAACACCGTCGTAGTGTCGTTCGATCCGTGGTGCAGATGAGGCAGGTTTTGATGCATCGCAATAGGGGAAAGCTTTTGATCGCTTTTTTGTTTTGAAGGTCTATAGGTTCTGTTACTGTTTGAGATCTAAGTGTGCAATAAAAGTATATACATTGAAACTGCCATCTTGAATAGCGATTTTACGTGAGATAATATCGCTAACTAGGGCTGAGCAAGACCGAGTACCCGGTCTTTTTGAGTGGAACCGCAACCAGAACCGACCGGTTCGTTCCTGGTAATTGGAACCGGCACTAGTTGAACTGGTTCCAAAAATTTTGGAACCGGAACCACTGGAAACTGGTTACTCGGTTAGCCTTTAAAAAAAATTCAAAAAATTGCCCAAATAACAATTTTGAGTGGGTGATTATACTGATTTTTATACTATACAATCAAATTCTCTACATACATGAAGCATAAACTAATACTAATCAAATAATCTTAAAAAACAACAACTAATAATAGTAGTAAGTTAGTAAGAGATTAACAATAACAATGTGCAAATTGAAATACAATTTCATTTCATAAAACAATCCTAAACCATAAAATACAATTCCCAAAAGCTGCCAACTTACTTCACATCAACAAATCATATCCAAGTTTTAATCTTTAATTCTTAAAACCATATCATAAAATGGATSAAATAAAATACAATTCCTAAAATCAACAAATCATATCTACGAGACTACAAAAACGGCGACGCTACTCCGTTCTCGGCGACGCGACAACCGCTCGGCGACTCAGGCGAGGCGACGTGGCAACAGGTGWGACGAGGCGACGCGACGCGACACGACGCTAGTGGCTTGGCAAGAGGAGTAGTGAAGTGATAGATCTAGAATGAGGGAAATGAATGACTGAAAATTTAGGGTTAACTTAGTTTAGATGAAATTGGGGGAAATGAGATGAGAGAGACTGAGAGATGACCAAATGTGGTTGGTAAGTTGGTACTATTCTTTATATAATTTGGGCTTTTGGGCCATAGCAAATATCTTCTATTAAATCTAGAAAGCTAGAAGTCCAGAATGCTAGAAGCCATTTGTAGTTACCGGGTATCGGGTACTCGATATCGGAACCGGTGCCATCGGGCCGGGTACCCACCGAGCACCGGTTCCAAAATATCAGTACCCGGAACCGATCACAACCGGTTCCTCAATTTTGGAACCAAAATCGGTACCGATCCAATCGGTTCCGGACCGACTATCCACTGCTTTTGCTCATCCCTACCGCTAACTGAAATGACGGTTTTGTTGCTAAACTTGCTATTTCAATTGGTTTCATCCCAAAATCGGGAAATTTTTTTAGCAAATAAACCGATGACGTGGACAATAAAATGGGAATAATAAAATCTTTTCTTTTAATAAATGAAACTAGTGTACCGGCCCGGGCGATGCCCCGACTTCTACTGTGTCATTTTTTTACCGTTAGTATATGATTATATGTGTGAGCATGAAGAGAGTATAATTGTAGAGCATGTGAGACTTAATAATATTTTTCTGAAATATGTCAAATATATAAGATTACTTATTGTGAAGGGAAGAAAATAAGAATGGAAATAAACAGTGTAGTAGTATGAAACTGATCGAAAACTATATATATTCTATAATAATCTAAATCGTATAAGAAATAATAATAATAATAATAATAATAATAATAATAACAATAATAATAATAATAATAATAATAATAATAATAATAATAATAATAATAATAATAATAATAATAATAATAATAATAATAATAATAATAATAATAAAATAATATTATTAATAATCATAATATTAATAATCATAATCATAATAATAATAATAATAATAATAATAATAATAATAATAATAATACACTGTATCACAAGTAAAAGTTGGTTAAAATGGTTGTTGTAAATACAACTAAGCAAGTAGATGCGAGATCAAACTTTGCTAGGAAATATTTTTTAAAATAAAATTGCAAACTTGCTTCCTATCTTAACATGTGGCGGAATTTTAGTGGCTTAATGACACATGACATAATTTAATTGAAGGAACAAAACGCCATGTGACGCGCATATATTTTGACAAAGAGCCACGTGGCGTTCATACATTGTAAGACACCTTTTTTAATATATTTGTATAGATAATATTTTATTTTATTTTTTACCTTTTTTTGAAAAAAAGGTGTAGTGATTATAATTTCTTTGATTTTCTAAGTGCATTTATTCTTTATTATTTGGGAGGATTAAGAAAAAACAATAAAAAAAATGACATAATGAGTCATTTTGGAGGAAATTATTTTCATGACAGATTGTCACGTGACAAATGACAATGTATGACATGAGTACGTCCTACTTACGTACTTAGTTAAACTTGGCAGATAGATWATACTGTAGAAGTTATAGATACATAGGAGGGGAGGGGGTTTCACTGTTTCAGAGTTCCAGCATTCAGGCTTAATTTACGAAAATGTGTTGACAAATGGGTCGGCCTTTTATTGAGTTAATGAGCTGCCCATTAACCAATCAAAAATCACACAGATTGCTGTCCATCACGCTTTCTCCCCTCTTCACAATTCACATTCATGCGTAACCATTTCTCTCAATTCATCCATCATTCATTTGAATCATTTCACACTCCAATTCTTCTAAATTCACTAACTTCTTTCACATTTTTCTCATAATTCGTCCAAGTATTTAGGGTTTCAACGGAGTTTGATTTCGAATTTCAACCAAAATTCTGAGGTAAGCTATGATGTCCGCTGTTTTTTAGCTGAATTCCTTGCCTTTGTGATTAATTATCTTGTTTTCTTGAATTTTGGATTTTTTATGTGATTCGTTGATTTAATTTCGGGGTTAATTGAACTAGAATCATTGTTTTTAATTTGAGTTTCTTTCTTCTTGTGTGTGTATTTTTTTTTCACGGGGTTTAATTTTTAGATGATGGTTGTAGATTGTTTATGATGTTGCTAATTGATGTACTGTACCTGTTTTATTTTGGTTATGAAAGAAATTAGATTATTTTTTCGCGGATTAATGCTAAATTGGCGGAAAAAAAAAATCTTGCTTTGTGAGTTTTATTTTTGGCTAATTCATGATTAGTGATTCAATGTAGGATAGCTTGTTTGATTATTGRTGTTATTTATGCTGAATTCTTGTTTGCTAGCTGATGACATACTTGATTGTGATTAGTGGCTTTGTTTAGTCGAGTGTTATGCTTTTTAAATGTAATGTAAAATGATTTTCACGGAAAACAATTTACGAGTGACGCAATTGCAAGATTAATTTTATGGGTTTATAGAGGAGAGGTGACAATTGATTAATTTTATAAGTAGTGTTGTATTACTCTTGACGCGATACAATTGTTATTTTTTGTGTCAATTTTTGAAGTAAGTTTATTTTAGGTCTGCTCTGGCTCAGGGTCAGGTCGTCCTGTGTCAGTGGCAATGGGTGCTCCAAAGCAGAAGTGGACTGCAGAAGAAGAAGCTGCCCTTAAAGCTGGGGTTCTTAAACATGGGGCCGGGAAGTGGCGCACTATACTTAAAGACCCTGAATTTAAYGGAGTGTTGTATTTGCGGTCCAATGTGGATCTGAAGGTATTGCATTTCTTCATCAACTGAGGATTTGTTTTCACCTATATTACTTGAATCTGCTAGGATTGTCACCTGTAGCAAAATGTCATATGTTTGAGAATCATGATCGCCATTTTTTACATAGTTTTATTCTAATGTGGAGTGTTTAATTTTATTAATCAAATCTTGTTTGGTTAAATTACAAATATTGTGGAGGAAGTCGATTTTCATGGGATCATGCAACTTGGATAGGGGTTTTTTTTTTCCTCCTTTCTTTCCCAGTGAAATAGAATTAATCCTAGGAATTAGAGTGCCCGATAATTCACAAAATATATGTAACCTCGAATAATTTACCCATCCCCTTAGAGGTCAATGAAAATTTATGGAAATTGTAACTTTCTTTGAATCTCAATCAATCATATAAATACAATTCCTAAGATTGTACAGGGAAGAAACTTCCTGAGCAATATAACTTCTCATAGAAATTTAATGCCCTTTTGAACCGAACAAAARCCAAGTGATTGATTTTCGGATTTTCCAAAGTTTAATGAATTATATTCTGAATTGGGATGTTGCTGTGTATATTTGTGTCCAACTGTATTGGACATGGGAAGATGGTKTGGTATGAGACAGAGTCAAAGTGGTTGTCCTCTCTTTGATCTTTGTTGCTAAGGCCTTTTGTGGTTGGTTGATTTAGGATAAGTGGAGAAACATGAGTGTGATGACGACTGGATTTGGTTCTAGGGACAAGTCCAGGGTGTCTCTTAAAAGAGCTCCAGCGCAATCAGGAACCTCTAAGCAAGAAGAGACGCAAACTAGTGTTAGTGATGGTGGCCAAAGCGATGAAGAGATGCCAGATGTCCAGCCTGTTGCTACCCCAAGTGCACCTGTTCAGATTTCAGCTTCCCCTAAAAGATCCATTGTAAGGTTAGATAGTTATCCACTTTTTTTATCAGCATTAAATATATACGCATTGTTTTTTCCCTCTATTTTGAAGGAGTTGCCTTGTTCCTCACCTTATGCTTGCAGTGTGTTCTGTAACACAACTACTACTTCTTTTGATCATGTGTAGGTTGGATAACCTTATACTGGAAGCTATAACCAACTTGAAGGAACCTGGTGGTTCTAACAAAAGTTCTATTGCTTCTTACATAGAGGTAATCTGTCTTTTAGCTTTTAGGTTGCAAAAATGAACCATGGAAAATGCTGAGAACCATAGCACATATTGTATTTATTTATTTATTGCCATATTGTCCATGTAATTAATTGGAAAATTTCATTACTTCTTGCAATCATCTTTGTCAAGCAAGATATCTATTATGGAGTAGTATTTCAACACTATTCTAGCTTTTAAAAGTATTATGACTTTGGTTAGTTGAGTGAACATATTTTACATCTGGCTTCAATTAATCTGGACTAGAGTACTTTTTGGCGATGACTATGAATAAATGAAAGGCAAAGAGAATTTGTAGGAAGAAGATTAGGAACAATAAGCTTGCAAGAATATCAACGATTGAAGTGCGTGGTTGGATTAATGTTTGTTCCAGTATTTTGGTTTACTAGCATTGAAAAGCGAAGATTAGATTCTTTGATGTTATGTCTTACAACTTTACAAATTGTGCTCTTGAGAACCCAATAATCTCACATCTTCAAGGAGGTTCAAGTGTGGTGGAAATACCTTGATGTAGTTGCAGCTGTGATTGTGGGGTCGAGTTTTTTATATAGGTTCGGATGTAGCTTAGCGGTGGTGACTGTATCATACCGGGCATTACGTTCGCTTGGCAAGGCCTACTGTCTTCAGTTTGGAGGTGATTTTTTTCGGGGTGGTGAAGTTTGCAGGAGATGTTAAGTTACTTAAGAGGGAAGTGGATAAGGACAGAGTTGAAATGCTATTTGGCTGATCATGGAGAAGGATAGCTTTGCTAAAATTGTAGGTTTTACACATAGATGAAGGATACCGATTTTGAGGAGATAGGTATGTTCACATTATCGACAATCACTTCTTAAACAATGCAGAGGCAGTTGAGGACATAATCCTAAAATGTTTTTATTCATTCGAAACAATATGTATGAATAACTCCATGAGCATGTTGTGTTTGTCCAAAAATCAAAATTGTCAGATTTTTGAGCCTGTTTTCCTGTAATGCTATGGTTTTTATAGTTGTAATGGTCTTTAATTTGTCTTTCTGACCCTGGTTTTGCTTCTGTGTTTGCAGCCCCTTTTTTTGGGAGGCCGCTTGCCGGGAACTTTCATCACATGCTGTAATCGTGCGTTAATGCAGCAGTTTGCCATATGTGTTTCAGCTTTAAGCTTCAATCTTCTTTAATTTATGAGAAAAATTGGCCACGCTACGTTTGGTATAAGTACTCCTGGTATGGATCTTGTTGTTCCACCTAGTTAAAGCCTTAACATTGTAAGTTTCTTCTATAGGAGCAATATTGGGCACTCCAGCATGTTAAAGAGTATTCGTTGCCAATTGAAGTTTTGACAACAAGTGGAACAGCTCATTAAGGATAAGGCAGGGGTCTATGAATTTTTGTCTTTGCGCGTTGGCAAAGCTTAGATGCTGGTTTTTATTTTATTTTTATTTTATTTTATTTTTGGTGGCTATTTTAGCTTAATTTAGGAGCATATTATTCCTGTTATTTTTTTTCTTTCTTCAATGACTCTCAGTTTGGTATAATCTCTTTTCATGGAAAAATTTGGTCTTCCAGATCGTACTTTTTTGATTAGTATTCTTGTTTGATATTTCCTCCGTTTTCCATAATCTTCTGTCTCATTATTGTTGGCAACTTGATGTTGCTTTGCTTGGTAATATGCTTTTTAGAGGTTATATGTCTAACTTTTGCGTTTTGGGTGAAAAAAAGACTTCTGGTAAATATTAAAAGTTAAATTCTTGATCTCTATGAAGTTTTAAGCTTTTAGAGCTTTAAATTTTATGAACGATTAATAGTTGCATACATCTCTGCTACTGCCTGATCGATCTTTGAGTTTACTTAATACCAACAGTAACTAGTTTTTATTTTTTTTTTCATGGTGAGATAATTCAATGATAAAAGAATATGACGTTGTATTATGGTCTAGATACAACCATAGTTGAACTTGTAAGCATGTGAGTTTTATTTACCTGCGTATTTTGTGTTTTGGGAATTGCATATTTCATGCTCTTAGGCCATTTTAATTTTATTCAGCTTTGCTAATAGTGTCATCTTTAGCTGTATTGATGATGATGATAATATTTTTAAGTTGCTTCTGTACGCTTGATTTTGTTAGCAGTCGCCCCTATGGTAGGCTACATTGAAGGGGCAGGGCAGTATCAGCTAGTTAAAGTGAAAACACAATCTTGGTTAGAAAGGGTTAGCGGTAGGTTACTTGTGTAGATGTAATATTGTAATTGCTATACCTTGTATTTTATTTTATTTTTTCTTTCTTGTTTAAAAAAAAAGACTACCACCTTTTAGTTGACAAATGTTTATAAACTCCCACCTATTATCGGTTTTCGTCAAAAAATCTGTGAAGTGGACCCACTATTTGAAAGGCGCACCTAGGCGTTAGGGGGTAAATGCTTAAATTGGTCAAGGTGAGGCGCTTGTAGCTAGGCACTCCTAGGCGCTCTAAGGCCCACAGATTTTTTTTCAAACCTTTTCCCATTACTTTCACCTTAATGTGCCTTAAGCCTTTTTATACATTGAGTCAGCCTATTTCCTAAATCAACTTACTTGTCACTCCAATCTCTTATTTACCACTCATTTCATGCACTAAATCTAGTAAAATCCAAAAAAAACCTAGCAAACCTCAAAATTTTAGAAAAATCCTCATTCTCATGTCAATTTATGAATTTAGGGTTCATTGAATTCATTCTTCTTTTAAACAATAACCATGATAACATCAACAACAAGAAAAACGTTTTCTTCCTAATTATTTAAACTCACTAACCAATTACAACAATTTCAYACCTAACTAAATTATAAAAGAAACCCTTGTTGAGTAGTCATCTCATCCTTTGAAAACCTTCTCAAATAAAGCAAACCAATGACAATAAGAATAACCTAGAATTTGTTGAACAATCGGAAGCTTGTCATTTCGTTGAAGGTAAGTATATGTAGTTAGTTTCAGTTTTGCAAGCGCATTTAGCTCATTCAACTTCGCCAAAGATGAATTTCCTRGACCCGTTACTATGCTCAATTAGTCAGCTGTTCATCAAGGAGAGGGAATGAGATAGTCATGAAGAAAAGGGAAAGATTCAAAGGCAATAAAAAGAAGAAACTAAGAGTTTTTAAAGAGAGATTAAGTGAAAATGGAAGATATTTAACAAAAAGTTAAGAAGTGGGCCCTACTTAATGAATTTTTTGTGCAAAATTCGTTAAGTGGTGAGAGTTTCTAAACACTTGCCAACAAAAGGGTGGTAGTTTACAAAAAAAAATATATATATATAAAATGTGGCAATACATAATTTTGTTTATTTTTAATATAATTTCAAAAAATATCGAAAAGTATTGAACTTACAATTTGTCAATTCTTCTCTTGATTGTTTACTAGAAAGACAAAGAAAACCTCATATAAATTGGTTTCTATTGTATTGAACTCTGATACTCTGACTTGCTTTAAAGGCCCATTCTTTCTTGTTAGTCTACAGTGCCGTCAAAAGGTCTGGTGTTGAAGGGAAGAATACAACATGCTGCGCCTCTTGTACTATGAATCRTGGACAGTTGCACAAACGAACAAAATGAGATTTATTTTTTAAAATTCTAGGTTTCAAACAGAAAATCCTAGATCTGTGAATAAAGGCAACAAGCCAACAATAAACAACATTGAAAGAAGTTACTTTAAAAATCTTGTTTCCATGGAAGTGCGACAGAGAAGTTCGCATCTTTTGTATTTTTTGTTCATTTTAAATAGCTAGTCCCTTTGTTCCGTGGAGTATGTGCATGTAATTATGATTAGAGTAAGCGGACAATGAAAGTGTCTTTTTTAAATTTAAGAAATAAGTTGAGTATCGGTCTGATATTGGTATTGTATATCTTAGCATTCTTGAATATTTTAATCAGAGTCGAATCGGTTGTAGTTGGTTTTTTTCATCGATATACGTACGTCTTATTATGATGTTTGCTCTACTATAAAATGCGACCTGCGGCGAGACTTGTATACGTAATAATCCAAAAGCATGTGGTAACATTGTTCAACTATTGAATTAAGCTTTCTATGCTTTCTTTACAGAGAGTAGAAGAGTAAGTAGATGTAGAAGCGAGAGAAGATGCATGGGGCTGGTTTGATTTCATGTGGACGTGAAACGTGGTGAAGAGTCTCATAAAGTTATTTTTAGACTGTACTCTAGTCTCCGGTTGTTCTACGTCTATGATGAAACGATGTTACACTTTTTTTGGGCTAGAACTTTGGGCTAAAATAAGGTAGTG
>SNQN01002899.1:36931-67483 GCA_008642245.1 Bassia scoparia
TGTTGGGTTTTTTTCCCATTATACTCTTATTTGATGTTTTGCTACTACTAAAGCAGCCCGAGACTTGGTTATCATATAACCCCAAAAGCATGTGGCTACTTGTTCACTATTGAATTAAGCTTTATGCTTTCTTATACAARACTAAAGTAAGAGTGATATCAGAGAAAATGCATGGTGTTTTGATTCATTTGGAGGTTTGAACTTTGAATATTTTATTAAATTATTTAACTGTACTTCCTCCGTTTTTTTTACATGTTACACTTTTTTGGGCCTAAACTTTGGGCTAAAATAAGGTAGGTGCTATTATAGTTACTAATTAGTGATATGGGACAATTAATTAAACTATACCCAACCTCCTAATCCCACCTGAACCCTAACACACCACTAGTCACTACCAAAGTACATTTCCCAGATCCACCAATCAGCCACCACACCCCCAATAACCAGCGATCACCAAAAATATTACTGCCAAACAACAACCAGAACAACCAACCAGCGAACACCATGTCGCCACTGCCAAACAACAAATTGTCACCATTGAACACCAATCGAACACATAATYGAGCACTAAACCTAGAAAAATTGGTGATTTGGGGGTTTTAAAACCCATAAAATGGAGCACCAAACCCCCCGAATTGAATCAAAAATTAAAAAAACCACCAACAAAATTGAACCGGAATTCAAATTAACCAAATTGTAGTAGTATCTACACTTCCTTCGTCATTTAAGCAAATGATATTGCATCTTTATGTGTTAGTCTCACTCTTGAAAAGATAAAGGACAAAAGGTTTGGTGGTTTTTTTTGTGTGCTTGATGTTACAGTGGAGTTGGAGCGATGGTGGGTGGTTTGGGTTGTTGCGGGAGACTGGGTTCTGGGTTTCGGTGACTGGGAGGCGTGGGTGGTGCGTCTAGGCTGGGTTCTGGCGGTTTAGGTTGTGCGTCTGAGATGGGTCTAGGTGGTGCGGGTGTGTGTCTGGGTTGTTGTATAAGTGGTTGTCAACTTGTTAGGTGGTTGATTAGTTGATGTTAATTTAGGTTTAATTTTTTAATTGGGGTAAAATAGTTATTTTGCAATGAAAAATTACTATATTAGGAAAGAAAAAGTGTAACATCTAAAACCAAACACCCTAAAAAAGGTACAAGTAAAAAAAAAAAAAACGGAGGAGTATTTGAAGGCTATAGTGCTATACATCATGAGGGTTTTGATTTTTTTTGGTGAAAGCATCCCGAGGGGGAACTTAGCTACAGACTTACAAATTACATATTTTAAATGACTACAGTGCAATTAGCATATTTTTCCTCCCCCTATAAATTACTCCAATACCTAAAAGCTTCAATTAATGCTATTATTTTCCTTTTAATCCTATATCAAGCTTGTTAAATGCATGTTTGGTTTAACTTCAAAAAAGTTAAAACGGAAATGTTACATTAAGCAAATTATTATGCTATTAATGTCTTTTAACATATTACACGCTCCACAGTCCCATCACTGGCTTCATTGCCGTTAATTTCTCAGTGTTAAATAAAAACCAAGACAATTTTTTAGGACGGGGGAAGTAAAAGATGAATTTGATGAGTAAAGGTGTGGACTTTACTGAAGACAGAGAATTTTAAAGAGCTGGGGTATTTTGGTTAGTTCAGAATTGTTAATTTGACACTGTTTAATGAACAGCCTGGTCTATGTGCTGAGAAGTGGCTAATGTTTTGAAGTTTTGTACTCCCTCCGTAACGCCATAAAAGATCAATTGACTTTTCACTATTTTGGAAGAGATTTAACAATGTAAACGAGCAAATTAGCCAAAATAATTTTAACACAATGAAGAATAGGATTATAATTTATTGTTTAAAATAATTTTGATTATTTGCTCGTTTACTATGTTTATCTCTTTCTCAAATGCTGCGTGAAAATTCAATTGTTGCTTTTATTGCGTTACAGAGGGAAGTATGAGCTAAACTCTACTACTCGTATATGGTTTAGTGAAATGAAAAGAAAACAATGAGATATAGCCCACTGAATGTCTTCTATTTAGTGTGTTATCAATCAATCAATATAAGAGAGGCATTTACTTGAATGAAAAAAATGTTATTCCGTGTAGTCATCACAAAGATCCCCCAAATCATTAAATTTAAAACCTCATTCATATCCTTTAACTCCTTCCATCCAAGTAATAAACTTTGGAAGCCTTGCTAGAGTTGCCACCCTACATAAACTGACCTCAAAATCCCTATTGAAAATCCGTACTTTGTGAACAAGGGCACTTTGTCATTTGGTATTTGCACAATCTCCTAGACCACCTTTGATTACTAAGACGTATTGTTACATATTGAATAATTATAGAATTTGAACTTTTTAGAAAAAGTACACACGGAATGGAATCTAACAAGATCCACATTAGAAGGTCTTTGTTATCCATGTATGTCCGTGATAAAATTGGTTTAGTTATAAAATTGGATGTTAAGTTGAAAAAAAAATGCATGTGTAAGTAGCCTTAGCACGTGTCAGATATTGCCATTTTTGATTGGATATTCATTATATTTTAAAATATGTGTAAGTGTTAGATTGGGCTTTGAAGTTTGAAAAAAAGTGCATGTGTAAGTAGGCTTGAGCACGATCAGATGTTGCTATTTTTGATTGGATATTCGTTATTGATAAGAAAAAATATGTGCAATGTTAGATTGGGCTTTGAAGGTTGAAAAAAGTGCATGTGTAAGTAGCTTGAGCACGTATCAGATATTGCTATTTTTGAATGGATATCCTTTATGATAAAAAAAATTGGTGCAAGTGTTACTTGGCTTTGAAGTTTGAAAAAAGTGCATGTGTAAGTAAGCTTGAGCACAGATCAAATATTGTCATTTATGATTGGATATTCATTATTGATTAAAAAAATATGGTTTAAGTGTTAGAATGGGCTTTGAAGTTTGAWAAAAGTGYATGTGTAAGTAGGCCTGAGCACGAATTAGACAATTCCTTTTTTGATTGGAATTTTGTTGGTGATAAAACAAATACGGTTCAAGTGATAAATTGGGCTTTGAAGWTTGAAAAAAGTGCATGTATAAGTAGGCCTGAGCACGGATCACATATTGCTATTTTTGATTGGATGTTCGTATCTTCAAATTGATATGAATGATATCCAAATCCGGTCAGATGTGATTCATTTCTCTCCAAGCTTATCTTACAAAGTTCAATTCGACACTTGGTAGTGGAATATAACTCCCAACCACACATTTTGATGGTGTTGTAGGCTTGTAGCATATAAAATTACAACAACTAAATTATAGCTTTGTGTAACTGCAACTCATTTTAAGATCATCTTCTGTTGCGTCGTTAAGTAAATTAGGCATAACTTCATGGATCCCCACTACATCTTTCATTCGCAGCCGAAGGTATGATATCAGAACTTTTACATCTTTTTATATGAGATATGAGCATTAATGTCAAGAAAAATAATGGAGCCTTCTCGATAAGGTAGGGAAATGATGGGCGGCGGGGTGAACAGATTAAAGACTTGAGGGTGGAAGAAGAGGAGAGAGAATTTGAAATTGTRAATAGATCGGCTAAAGGAGTGAAAGGAAAATTTAGATTTAGGGTTTAGTGACACAAAAAAAGAGTTGTCTTTATTTTAGAGTCTGTGAAATACTGGGATTAATTTCTGATTTATATATATCTGATATGTGCACTTCCAGATTTCTGAAAATGTGAAAATTGATATCCAAATTTGCATCCGATATTTATTTTTCCGGCAAWTAAAAATTGTTCGGATCACAAAACATCTGTTTGAATACAGATTCAATTTTCAGGTTTTCTTGGTCACTCTATTGTAAAGGCTTATTAGGTTGGCAAGGCTTTCGAATTTGAGCTATCTGTGGTTATGTTCGATTGTATACAGTTTGATATTTCTGCCTTGTGCCATGTAAACTTTTTTTGAGTGGTGCAACCTTTTCTTTGTACATATTTGTTTTTGCTGCAAGGATTAAGTCCTAGATTCACAGGTGGATGTGTGGATCCTATATGAATTCATAAAACGATTAATTAACTTGGATGCGTTGGTCTTGTTGCTTGCCGTTTTTCTCTGTGGATAGTTTACAGCCTGTAATTATTAGGAATTGGTTTATGTGTACTATTACACTTAGTAGTTAGTGCACTGACAAGTATCTTGCATTGCATTTCTTTTAAACCTGGCATATCTGTAGAT
The DNA here is from genome assembly GCA_008642245.1 of Bassia scoparia. Lineage (NCBI taxonomy): Eukaryota > Viridiplantae > Streptophyta > Magnoliopsida > Caryophyllales > Amaranthaceae > Bassia > Bassia scoparia. The sequence continues at coordinate 41,125 of SNQN01002899.1, forward strand.
TTTCACAATATTAAGTCTTCTCTTGCAGGCTAAAAGGAATTACCAAATTTCTCCATCTTTGGCATTCCCTGAGATGAGGAAAAATCTTCCTGTGGTTGCCAATGAAGGCTGGCAGGCAAATTACTCAAATCTATCAAATGCAGACAAGGAGGAAATGTCTATGCTAAAATCTCAGATCGATCTAGAACTTGCTAGAATGAGAAGTATGACCCCACAAGAAGCTGCTGCTGCTGCTGCTCGTGCAGTTGCTGAGGCTGAAGCAGCTATAGCAGAAGCGGAAGAAGCTGCCAGGGAAGCTGAAGAAGCAGAAGTAGATGCAGAAGCAGCTCAAGCATTTGCAGAGGCTGCTACAAAGCTGCTTAGAGCAAGGAGTGCATCTAAGATGGTATGTCCGTATGTGCCAGTTAAACATTTCTTTGATCCTTACTTATTTTAGGCCTATGCATAGTTCAATTTTGTCATGAACTTAAATACTTAATGTGAAGTTAAATGGTTGAATTTAAATACTTAGGGTGTGTTTGATTTGTCTAATATGAACTTTTCTGATGTGAGCAGAACTTTTTCTTATCTAAACTGAACTATTTTGGCATCTAAATTCTCTTATTATTCTATTTAACTTTTTTTTATTAACGTATATATACTATTAAGTTGTTTTTGTTCTTAATATTACATCAATCAATCAAGCTTTAGTCCATATGTGGTCGGCTAATATGAACCAAAGTGATCCACAAACATTTTCCTCCTCCACCCCTTACGAACAAGAGGCTCATTTTCAATCCATATGCTTCATATTTTGGCCTTGTTGGGATTGGCTGTTGGTGCTAGTGGCTGTTTTTTCTGGCTGGTTGACTGGCTTTTTATTCTCATTCATTGGGTTTGACTGAAAACATGTTTGGGAAAATTTTGTTGATTGTTGCTCACATTATAAATGACTTAAATGACCTTATAGACTTTTTAATGATTTATGTTGTAGTTGGGATAATAAATAAGGGTAAATTAGTAAATTAATTTGGCAAAAGCCAAAGTCTATTAAAGCTAGTGGATGCTTTGGTTTGTTGTAAAGCCAGCTAAAAACCAAAAACAAACATTATTATTGGCTATTTGACCAAACAAAAGCAAAGCCAATTCAAACAAGCTCTTTTTCTAACTCCTTCCACCAAGTCATTTTGTCTCCCTTTACCTTTTTTAAAATCTCCTTGTTCCCATCGAACTCTTCGCACCACTGCGTGGTCAAACCAATGCAAGCAATTAACTTGCTCGCAATATCACAACACCAACTTTTCTACGATTAACTTATTTTGATTATCCCGTAAAGTGTCATGCACATCTCTTCTGACCCTATCTTTTTCTTAGGCCCAATTCTAAGTATCCGAAGTAATCCGGTAATTTTCCTTTAACTTTAAAGGGACGACCGATCATCACACAATACTCCGGTAGTCACTTCCATTTAAGCCTCCCTAACTTAACTTGTGAGTACCATCTTGTCAATATCACCATTTTTTTAGATGATTGACTCATGATATATAACCATTTAGTCACCAGAATTTTTTTTGTCAACATCACACCATCATTTTCCCTTTTTGACCCAAACGACATTCCAATACTCGTCTTACTCCAACTTAGCTTAAATTCTCTAGATTCCAACCTTTGTCTCCATTGCTCCAACTTGGCATTACCCATTTAGTTTCATAAACCAATACAATACCATTGCATACACATACACACGATAATCTCTTGGATTGTTTTTCCTTATTATATAACAAATGCAAAAAAGCATAGGTTTAATGTGACCCTTGATGCAAACCAATTGGTATTAGGATAGTCTTTGTGTATCCATCACAAGTCCTCATTTGTTGACACATCCCGTACATATCCTTAATAGTTAATAACTAACGCCTATGGGATACCTTTTTCAACATTGCCACCAAATTACATCCTTGGCACTTTGTCATAAACCTTTTGTAGGTCAGTGAAACCATATGAAGTCCTTCCTCGCCTATAAAAACTCCATTATTTGTCTTAGCAAATAAATGCTTCCATGGATTTCCAGGCATAAACAAAATTGCTTTTTGAATATGCTAGTGCTCGATCGTAGAGAGTGGAGGAGGAAAATCTATGTTGATGATTTCACTTTTGGTTCATGTTAGCCGATCCACATATGAGATTAAGATTGTGATTGGTTGACTGATTGATTTTTTACTTGATAGTGCATGCCCTTATCATTGTTCTATTATCCGTTCTCAAACTCATAGTGTGTTATCAACTTGATTCCTTGATAGTGAGCAACTGGAGCATCTTCTCTTTTCCTATACTAGAACAAGGGTCTTTTGCCTAATCTTGTGGATCCTCGAATTCTTCCATACCTTGTGAGCAGATGTATAACCATCATACCAACCTTACCCGGACACTCTCACACCCTCCACCAGCATACCATCAATGCCCACGACTTTCTTAGGTTTTATCCTCTTCAATGCAACCTTCACCTCTATCTTTCTATCCTTCGTACAAACACCACATTAATTTCCTCTCTACTCACAAACGTATCACAAAACGTTCCCCTGTACAACTCATTGGCTTCCATTAAACAATCACAAAATACTGTTATGTGTTCAACTAATTTGCGATACACCATAATATAACTAACAATCTTAGGAAGAAGTAACAACTACAACAAGCAAGCAAAAACCCACATCGCACCATTTGTGATTCAATGAAGATGAGAATGACCAACAACTAGACCACAACTCAAGTACCAATGACATACCATTGCAATACTATCCCTACAAAGTTCCCTTAACCTTACCACTAAACATTACAACTTGTAGCTAGTAATCAACTAGTATCCATCTACTAACCACTCCTAAATTGCATCCCAACCCCTTACAATTAGGGTTTACAAGKATAGGATCACTCACCTCATACTTTCCCAAAAYCCCTAATTTAAGTGTCTAGCAATGTRTCTTCCTTTGTTGTCATCTCTCATGCTTAACGTGTGCTTMTATGTGTGTTGCTTGTATATATAGAGTCAAGAGGTCAAGGATGATACACCAAACACTTATTWACAAGAGTCATCACTTACCTTGTCTAATAAGATGACACATGGTGCTTTCAATYATCCACCGCATAAGTATCAAAATAGAGCACGTGCATTGACTGAATAGGTGCGCCCCGCGCTCCCTTAGGCGCACTCAACCTGGAGCTTCCATTGCTCCTTTGCTCTTCTTTGCTCCTTTGCTCGTCCATCGCTTCTTCAAACGATCCTCCCGCCTTTTGCCCTGTCTCTTACACCTCTTACTCCTTAAACCATCTCTACATAAACCCTACAAATACTCCTTCCACTTATCTTTGATGTCCTCATTTTGAACGAAGACCTTGTTCTTATCTTTGATATACTTGACTATGTTTATAGCCTTTATCGCCTCTTGTCTTCTCTTCGCCATCTTATAAATCGCCTTTTGTCCTTCTTTGATTTTTCAAAGACCTCTTGGTACTGTCTCTTATACACATCTAGATGTGTATAAGAGACAGCCTTAAACCATCTCTACATAAACCCTACAAATACTCCTTCCACTTATCTTTGATGTCCTCATTTTGAACGAAGACCTTGTTCTTATCTTTGATATACTTGACTATGTTTATAGCCTTTATCGCCTCTTGTCTTCTCTTCGCCATCTTATAAATCGCCTTTTGTCCTTCTTTGATTTTTCAAAGACCTCTTGGTACTGTCTCTTATACACATCTAGATGTGTATAAGAGACAGCCTTAAACCATCTCTACATAAACCCTACAAATACTCCTTCCACTTATCTTTGATGTCCTCATTTTGAACGAAGACCTTGTTCTTATCTTTGATATACTTGACTATGTTTATAGCCTTTATCGCCTCTTGTCTTCTCTTCGCCATCTTATAAATCGCCTTTTGTCCTTCTTTGATTTTTCAAAGACCTCTTGGTACTGTCTCTTATACACATCTAGATGTGTATAAGAGACAGCCTTAAACCATCTCTACATAAACCCTACAAATACTCCTTCCACTTATCTTTGATGTCCTCATTTTGAACGAAGACCTTGTTCTTATCTTTGATATACTTGACTATGTTTATAGCCTTTATCGCCTCTTGTCTTCTCTTCGCCATCTTATAAATCGCCTTTTGTCCTTCTTTGATTTTTCAAAGACCTCTTGGTACTGTCTCTTATACACATCTAGATGTGTATAAGAGACAGCCTTAAACCATCTCTACATAAACCCTACAAATACTCCTTCCACTTATCTTTGATGTCCTCATTTTGAACGAAGACCTTGTTCTTATCTTTGATATACTTGACTATGTTTATAGCCTTTATCGCCTCTTGTCTTCTCTTCGCCATCTTATAAATCGCCTTTTGTCCTTCTTTGATTTTTCAAAGACCTCTTGGTACTGTCTCTTATACACATCTAGATGTGTATAAGAGACAGCCTTAAACCATCTCTACATAAACCCTACAAATACTCCTTCCACTTATCTTTGATGTCCTCATTTTGAACGAAGACCTTGTTCTTATCTTTGATATACTTGACTATGTTTATAGCCTTTATCGCCTCTTGTCTTCTCTTCGCCATCTTATAAATCGCCTTTTGTCCTTCTTTGATTTTTCAAAGACCTCTTGGTACTGTCTCTTATACACATCTAGATGTGTATAAGAGACAGCCTTAAACCATCTCTACATAAACCCTACAAATACTCCTTCCACTTATCTTTGATGTCCTCATTTTGAACGAAGACCTTGTTCTTATCTTTGATATACTTGACTATGTTTATAGCCTTTATCGCCTCTTGTCTTCTCTTCGCCATCTTATAAATCGCCTTTTGTCCTTCTTTGATTTTTCAAAGACCTCTTGGTACTGTCTCTTATACACATCTAGATGTGTATAAGAGACAGCCTTAAACCATCTCTACATAAACCCTACAAATACTCCTTCCACTTATCTTTGATGTCCTCATTTTGAACGAAGACCTTGTTCTTATCTTTGATATACTTGACTATGTTTATAGCCTTTATCGCCTCTTGTCTTCTCTTCGCCATCTTATAAATCGCCTTTTGTCCTTCTTTGATTTTTCAAAGACCTCTTGGTACTGTCTCTTATACACATCTAGATGTGTATAAGAGACAGCCTTAAACCATCTCTACATAAACCCTACAAATACTCCTTCCACTTATCTTTGATGTCCTCATTTTGAACGAAGACCTTGTTCTTATCTTTGATATACTTGACTATGTTTATAGCCTTTATCGCCTCTTGTCTTCTCTTCGCCATCTTATAAATCGCCTTTTGTCCTTCTTTGATTTTTCAAAGACCTCTTGGTACTGTCTCTTATACACATCTAGATGTGTATAAGAGACAGCCTTAAACCATCTCTACATAAACCCTACAAATACTCCTTCCACTTATCTTTGATGTCCTCATTTTGAACGAAGACCTTGTTCTTATCTTTGATATACTTGACTATGTTTATAGCCTTTATCGCCTCTTGTCTTCTCTTCGCCATCTTATAAATCGCCTTTTGTCCTTCTTTGATTTTTCAAAGACCTCTTGGTACTGTCTCTTATACACATCTAGATGTGTATAAGAGACAGCCTTAAACCATCTCTACATAAACCCTACAAATACTCCTTCCACTTATCTTTGATGTCCTCATTTTGAACGAAGACCTTGTTCTTATCTTTGATATACTTGACTATGTTTATAGCCTTTATCGCCTCTTGTCTTCTCTTCGCCATCTTATAAATCGCCTTTTGTCCTTCTTTGATTTTTCAAAGACCTCTTGGTACTGTCTCTTATACACATCTAGATGTGTATAAGAGACAGCCTTAAACCATCTCTACATAAACCCTACAAATACTCCTTCCACTTATCTTTGATGTCCTCATTTTGAACGAAGACCTTGTTCTTATCTTTGATATACTTGACTATGTTTATAGCCTTTATCGCCTCTTGTCTTCTCTTCGCCATCTTATAAATCGCCTTTTGTCCTTCTTTGATTTTTCAAAGACCTCTTGGTACTGTCTCTTATACACATCTAGATGTGTATAAGAGACAGCCTTAAACCATCTCTACATAAACCCTACAAATACTCCTTCCACTTATCTTTGATGTCCTCATTTTGAACGAAGACCTTGTTCTTATCTTTGATATACTTGACTATGTTTATAGCCTTTATCGCCTCTTGTCTTCTCTTCGCCATCTTATAAATCGCCTTTTGTCCTTCTTTGATTTTTCAAAGACCTCTTGGTACTGTCTCTTATACACATCTAGATGTGTATAAGAGACAGCCTTAAACCATCTCTACATAAACCCTACAAATACTCCTTCCACTTATCTTTGATGTCCTCATTTTGAACGAAGACCTTGTTCTTATCTTTGATATACTTGACTATGTTTATAGCCTTTATCGCCTCTTGTCTTCTCTTCGCCATCTTATAAATCGCCTTTTGTCCTTCTTTGATTTTTCAAAGACCTCTTGGTACTGTCTCTTATACACATCTAGATGTGTATAAGAGACAGCCTTAAACCATCTCTACATAAACCCTACAAATACTCCTTCCACTTATCTTTGATGTCCTCATTTTGAACGAAGACCTTGTTCTTATCTTTGATATACTTGACTATGTTTATAGCCTTTATCGCCTCTTGTCTTCTCTTCGCCATCTTATAAATCGCCTTTTGTCCTTCTTTGATTTTTCAAAGACCTCTTGGTACTGTCTCTTATACACATCTAGATGTGTATAAGAGACAGCCTTAAACCATCTCTACATAAACCCTACAAATACTCCTTCCACTTATCTTTGATGTCCTCATTTTGAACGAAGACCTTGTTCTTATCTTTGATATACTTGACTATGTTTATAGCCTTTATCGCCTCTTGTCTTCTCTTCGCCATCTTATAAATCGCCTTTTGTCCTTCTTTGATTTTTCAAAGACCTCTTGGTACTGTCTCTTATACACATCTAGATGTGTATAAGAGACAGCCTTAAACCATCTCTACATAAACCCTACAAATACTCCTTCCACTTATCTTTGATGTCCTCATTTTGAACGAAGACCTTGTTCTTATCTTTGATATACTTGACTATGTTTATAGCCTTTATCGCCTCTTGTCTTCTCTTCGCCATCTTATAAATCGCCTTTTGTCCTTCTTTGATTTTTCAAAGACCTCTTGGTACTGTCTCTTATACACATCTAGATGTGTATAAGAGACAGCCTTAAACCATCTCTACATAAACCCTACAAATACTCCTTCCACTTATCTTTGATGTCCTCATTTTGAACGAAGACCTTGTTCTTATCTTTGATATACTTGACTATGTTTATAGCCTTTATCGCCTCTTGTCTTCTCTTCGCCATCTTATAAATCGCCTTTTGTCCTTCTTTGATTTTTCAAAGACCTCTTGGTACTGTCTCTTATACACATCTAGATGTGTATAAGAGACAGCCTTAAACCATCTCTACATAAACCCTACAAATACTCCTTCCACTTATCTTTGATGTCCTCATTTTGAACGAAGACCTTGTTCTTATCTTTGATATACTTGACTATGTTTATAGCCTTTATCGCCTCTTGTCTTCTCTTCGCCATCTTATAAATCGCCTTTTGTCCTTCTTTGATTTTTCAAAGACCTCTTGGTACTGTCTCTTATACACATCTAGATGTGTATAAGAGACAGCCTTAAACCATCTCTACATAAACCCTACAAATACTCCTTCCACTTATCTTTGATGTCCTCATTTTGAACGAAGACCTTGTTCTTATCTTTGATATACTTGACTATGTTTATAGCCTTTATCGCCTCTTGTCTTCTCTTCGCCATCTTATAAATCGCCTTTTGTCCTTCTTTGATTTTTCAAAGACCTCTTGGTACTGTCTCTTATACACATCTAGATGTGTATAAGAGACAGCCTTAAACCATCTCTACATAAACCCTACAAATACTCCTTCCACTTATCTTTGATGTCCTCATTTTGAACGAAGACCTTGTTCTTATCTTTGATATACTTGACTATGTTTATAGCCTTTATCGCCTCTTGTCTTCTCTTCGCCATCTTATAAATCGCCTTTTGTCCTTCTTTGATTTTTCAAAGACCTCTTGGTACTGTCTCTTATACACATCTAGATGTGTATAAGAGACAGCCTTAAACCATCTCTACATAAACCCTACAAATACTCCTTCCACTTATCTTTGATGTCCTCATTTTGAACGAAGACCTTGTTCTTATCTTTGATATACTTGACTATGTTTATAGCCTTTATCGCCTCTTGTCTTCTCTTCGCCATCTTATAAATCGCCTTTTGTCCTTCTTTGATTTTTCAAAGACCTCTTGGTACTGTCTCTTATACACATCTAGATGTGTATAAGAGACAGCCTTAAACCATCTCTACATAAACCCTACAAATACTCCTTCCACTTATCTTTGATGTCCTCATTTTGAACGAAGACCTTGTTCTTATCTTTGATATACTTGACTATGTTTATAGCCTTTATCGCCTCTTGTCTTCTCTTCGCCATCTTATAAATCGCCTTTTGTCCTTCTTTGATTTTTCAAAGACCTCTTGGTACTGTCTCTTATACACATCTAGATGTGTATAAGAGACAGCCTTAAACCATCTCTACATAAACCCTACAAATACTCCTTCCACTTATCTTTGATGTCCTCATTTTGAACGAAGACCTTGTTCTTATCTTTGATATACTTGACTATGTTTATAGCCTTTATCGCCTCTTGTCTTCTCTTCGCCATCTTATAAATCGCCTTTTGTCCTTCTTTGATTTTTCAAAGACCTCTTGGTAAGCCTTTTCATTTGCTTCTTGTAAAGTTACCTTTGCTTTACTTTTAGCTTCTTTATACGATGCAAAGGTTTCTTAGCTTTTTCCCAAGGCTAGATAATATTCCCTTTTGTGTTTGATTACTGTTTTTACCTCTTTATTCCTCCATGAAGTATCTCTATGCATCGTAGTTCTCCCCCTTGATTCCACGRAGACCTCTTTGGCCACTCTTGGGAAACAATTCTTCATTTTTGATCAAGTTGCATTTGGATTTACCTATCCCTGCCAATTCGCCTCGTTGATCACTTTCTCYGTGAAAACCTTAGCATTTGCATCCTTTAACGTCCCTCGTTCTTAATATTATATGATCTTCTAAATTAAGTTTGAGGCTTTGACAGMCTTTTAGCATTTGAACCATAGGTGAATAAGCTTATCTATGTAWAAGAAGGGGAAATTGTCTTTGTTGATGAAAAGAAGGAAGACCATTAGGGCACCTAAGCTTCATTAATGTGACTAAGTAATATGTATTTTGTCATCTTTATTTAGCTAAATGTGCTGTAATCAAACTATGCTAGTACTGCTGTACTTWTTGGCTTTATGACTGCTACCTGCTCTTTTGTTTGGTTGTGTGTATCAGCAATGGATCATGTGCTGATACCACCTTTTCCCTTTAAGGGTTAGGATGCATGCTATGTGGAATTTAGGGTTAAGGTATTAGGTACTCTAGGTATCATATATATATTGTACTAAGCAGCTATAGCAGTCATATTGCATATGAATGAATGAAACAGGAATGAATGAAAATGTTTCTGCAGCTAAGCTTTGTATGAATCAATGCATAATGCAGTAGAGTTAGTTGAATCAAATTGCAAATGTCTTCAGTTGAAAATAACAAAGGCTCCATTTTGCTACTCTATTTAGTCCTTAGGAAATGTTGGTTGCTGACAATTAGTTGTCATTTAAAATTTGATAGAATGGATGTAACACTGTGATTTATTCAAGTTAAAAAAAGCCCMTTGTGTAAAAGTTGATTGATAAACTCTCTGGAATTGCATAGATTTCAAACATAAAGAGGCACCCTTATCAAATTGAATAGCTAGTAACACTCATGTATAACAAAGATATTGATCAAGTATGCAATGCCTCATTTACATCAAATGGCAATCAGACAAGACCCCCCCTGTGTGTGTGTGTGTGTGTGTGTGTGTGTGTGTGTGTGTGTGTATGTGTGAATAGAATTGTCATTTGGCTAAAGGCACTCTCCGTAGTTGAATAGAATTGTCATTTTGCGAAAGGCATTGTAAGAATTTAAGCATCTACAAGAAACGGGCTTTTCAGCTATCCCCATCATACGTGCATTTTTATTCTTTAGAGCCACAATGTACCTTATTTACTAGCCACTAACAGTTCTTAAATGATTGTGGATGGTTTTCTTGTAAGGATTTTATTCTAATGTGTTGCATGCAGGGTATGATGATCCGGGTTGAGTACAAGGCATTTGAGGGCAGTTGGACCAACATTGGCTTGAAACCAGTCCCTTCACCAATTGATGAGTCTCTCTGTTTGCATTTTTGTAATATGCCTGTGAAATTTCATTTGGATGTACCATAGGAATTATGGTGATCTTGAACACACATCATAGAACATACATTGCTAATGCAGTAGCTTGTGCCATCTTTCCCAGTTGGCTGTTGTAGCTTGTTTATAGAACACAGCAGGAAGCAGAATCGTAGCAGTTTCATCTAGAAGGCCTTGTCAGGGTAGTTGTCCTGCAAAGGCCACAATAATCTAGTCCATATGAAAATTTCTATCGCGTCAAACTATTTTGTTAAATAGATACACAAAGAAACTATTGGATAGAGTTTGTAATGTCTGATTTAGTTTGCTGAGTTCTAACCCACTGACATCCCTTTGTTGCAGAGATGAAATTTTGTACCATACCAGCCCAGGGGAAAAGGACGGTGAGAAGTATTACATTCTCTAGCTCGGCTACTCATTTACTTCCTTCATAATTATCTCTTTACTGTGCTGCAGACACAGTATTTGAGGGAATGTCCTCCCAACAATTGTTTGGTAATCCTTTCATCGAGAACTAGCCAAACCACAAATATAGTGCCATCCACTCAGGAGATGGAGGATGTGTTTTGTCCAATGTTTTGTTTTACATAACTATGGCACGATAGTAACCTTTAGCTTTTTATAGATTGTTCGCCAAACAAAATCAATTTTGTTTCTTAACTTGCAACTTTAATACTTTAAGTCATCTTCAAATCATAGTGAAATCTTTTAACATATACGAAAAATATAATCAACATTAGAGTCTTTTATCTTTTCTTTGTTAAAAAAAAAGTTCGTGAGTTGGCGACGTAACGAATGAGTTTAATACCATGTACATATGTTAATGTAAATGAGCCACTACTCATAAGGGCATAAGTAATACAATTAATTAAAAAACATTCAAATTTGTGACCTATTTATATAGAGTTTTTTTTTTGTATAGTATTTATATAGAGTTGAAAAACTAATAAATAATTAATAAGTTTTTTTATGATTATTATTAGATTTTTTACATCTGTTATCGTTGTTACGCTCGCTAAATGGTTGATTGTCGACGTATCCATCTGATGAGCTATGTGATGTCTTCCTGACGTACAAGTTGCTACTTCTTCCTTCATGATTGTTAGCCTACGAACAAATATGCTGTAGAAATTGAAGTTCCTTTTCTTCTTGGAATATAATAAGGGATGCGTTTAAGAAAGTTTCCGGACCAGATTACGACTAATAGCATTTTCGGGGCCGTAGAAAGTATTGAGAAAATAAAATTTAATGTTTGAAAATAATATATATGTTTGCAATAATGAATGTTCACAGTTGGCACAAATAAACTGTAAATCAAATGTAAATTGCCCCTATAGGGACATTCCGGACATAAAGAATTGCGCTGCTGGCACATCTTCATCGATATCTGTCTCTATTGTAGAAGTCCAGTGACGCAACTTGCGTAGAACACTTGCTTGCTTAACTTCAAATATAAATAATATAAAAATAATAATAATAATTATAATAATATAATAATAATAATAATATAAAATAATAATAATAATAATAATATAATAATAATGATAATAATAATAATAATATATAATAATAATAATAAATAAAATAATAGTATAGACATCGTAGATATTAGTAATAGAATATATAAGTATATCATAGAATGGTTTATGATTAAAATTAAAAAAAAGGTAAAATATATATTTCATCTCGTTCTTTACTTGCTACATTGGACCAAAATTGTTGAAACCTTTATTTGATCAAATGTAGCAAGTAATAAAACGTCGAGGTGAGATAGTAGTTAGTTGTTTTTGTTAGATTCAAAGTCAGTTTTCAAATATGAAAACTTATAACGATTTAATATTTAATTAGAGATGATATCATGATACAAGTATAAATTATTTAGAGATAGTACAGTCTATCACAAACAGATAGTAATTGGATTTGGATTTATTAGAATGTCGAACTACCCGTATTATAAGCGGCAAAGCCCAATTTCACGAGTTGTCTAGTTTGTGCCCATAAAATATTTTCCATTTAAGTACTATAATAAAAACTTGACAATATTAACACAACATCAGATGGCGCAGGGAAGCGTGTGGGCCCATAACCCACAGGTCCCAGGATCGAACCTGCTCTGATATAAAGAGTAGCTTCCCCTTGCCATATTTTTTTATTTACCATTCTTTCTTCTTCAACATTAGTAACTTAATTTTTACTGCCCCCCAAAAAAAAACAACTAAAATTTCCTATTGCAGCAACAAAAGATTTCACTGGCTCATTATTTAAAACTTTGTTGCTTCAATCAAATAAGTCCCATCTTTTTCATCCACCAAAAATGATGACCACTAAATAGTAAATACTCAGTCATTGAAATAATTGAGTAGCTTAGAGGAATAAAGGACCGACCATTGTGCCCATCTTGCTTTTGTTCTACAAACACACCTTTTCTACTCGTTTCTACATTGGTATTGCAGAGGGGGAAATCCGAGACATAAATAGTGTTGTAAATTTAATGACATTTTTCGTTATAAATTTCAATAATTTCCTTGTTTCTATCTATAAAATTCGAAAAAGTCAATATATTTGCATATTTACAAATCTACAAGATAAATAATGCGATACCAGTAGATAAAAAATTTCAATCTTTATCTAGTGATCAGAAATTCATTGCTTTATCCGAATGTATCATTCATCCATAGCATTATTACTCGTTGCTTCACTTAAAATCGGACGCATTTATCTAAGTAGTGAGACAAAATATTCATTTGTTACTCGATTGATTTTGTTAGTTATCGTAATTAAAACAATCCAATCTTTTGGTGTGGTAGTATGATTTGACATCCTTCATCAATACGTATGCAAAACTAATAATGTAAAGGGCATTAATCCTCATATTTGTTCACCATTGGTTGAGATAACCTTTTCATCCATCCTTTGGAAAGAAGGCAGCAATTATTTTGTGCATGTAAGTTGGGTATAAACACCAGCGGTGAAATAGATAGCTAATTATTGAGGCCCATATACCATCTTCCTTCTAGTATTCGTTTGGTTTAAAGTTGCAATCACAAACTTTCACCACATATTACACAAACTATGACAAGTCAATCTAACAAAAAAAAAAAAGGTTGAAAATATATCTGGTACAAGTATTAAATAAAGGATGTGGTAGGTTGGCAAAAATTTAATATACGAAAAATAAAAAATAGAACTAATCGAATCGCTAAGACTTCAGTACTCCTTATCATCAATTAATTGGAAGAATTGAAATCTTATTAAAATGTGAATGTGTCTGCTTTGTTCTTCTCGTCTGTTATATTACTCTCTTATTTATCCGTACAATATAAGTCTTAGTTTTACTTGTGTAATTAGCATTCACATTTTGAAACCATTGCCAATCTGTGCCGTTGATTATGAGCTGTAAAATATCTAAATGCAAACGTTGATAAGTAATTTCATCCCTCTTGTTTTGGGGAAGGCTACTTGATCAAAGAGCGAATATTATCAATAAAATGAACGTAATAGCTTGGAAGCATATTAAGATTTTTCATACCAGTATGGAGTTCTAGATGATCACGAAAAAGATTCGATTAATTCTTACCCGGTCTTTAAGTGGTTCAAATCAGCAATCCTCAAAAATAAAATAATGAGCAGTCTATGGATAGAATACAGGCCTGTTTAAAGCATAAACTGAGTTAATAACAATCAATAGATTCAGAATATCAGAAGTGACTAATGAGTTGGCAGCGAATCTTACCTAGCATCAGTGTGTGTAGGTGGACGCGTTGAATAGGTAAAAGAAAGTAGATGGAATTGCTCAGATAGAAGGTACACATAGAACTTTTACCAAACATTGTGGCCAAATATACAGAAAATTTGCCCACGTTTGGGCCATAATTCACAAAAACGATCATTTCTATTTTCTCAAATTATCCTCCCCAGATAAATCACTTCTCAACTACTTGGTAGTTACAGATCTTGTAAGTCTTTAACTCACTCATCATATTAGCTCTCCTTGTACATAGTAATTTACCAGGGTACGTCAGTAAAAGACCTCTCTTGATTTTTAACTCGAGATAACATAGCCTAGAGTCATAAGTACTCAGTGTACGAAACAGTACAAGTAAAATGACGAGGAATTGTAACACTTCTGAGATGAAGGATGAAGTGAATTCATCGGTTATTTATAATTTTAAAAACCATGGTTGGTCGTCCACATACACAAGGACAAAAAATATCGGTTCATTTATAGTTTTTGCCCTTATACTAGGTGTGTTCAAATCGCGATAATCCCGATCCCGATCTCGAGTCCGGATAAACATTCGTGAATCCGATTGATATTTTCGTGATCGGGTATTAATATAAAACCTCGATTCCGAAAAAATTTCGGATATTCGAAATCCGAAATATAATAATCCCGAATACTATTATATTTCTGATCCGAAATCCGATCCGATATCCGAAATTTCGGATCGGATATCCGAAAGTTTTCGGATCGGATCAATCTGTGCGATCGGCGGATCTAAATATATATATTTTTCACCCATTTTCTTTTATTTTTCTATTTAATATTATTTTTAATATAAAAAATAACGAAGATATCTCGGATATCCCGAAATCATCGAGAAGTGCTCAAAAATTCCCTGATCCGAAGCCGATCGAAAATTTTCGGATATCCGATCCGAATATCCGAAACCTTAAAACGCGGATTGGCATATCCGATTTTTTCGATCGGATCAGCGGTATCACGCGATCGAGGATTGATCGGTCTCGGATTATTTTGTGAAACCACCCCTATTTATGACATGAGTCAGGCGTTGTTATGCAAAAAGTTCTCTGTGGTTTATTTTATTAAGAAGCCGTATATAATATATTAAACACATGGATTACCATTTCTAAAATAATTTACGATCGATATTGAGTCCGATTCTATTCTCGTAGTTTGTTTAGGATAACTAGCCCTTGGTAAAAGTTTTTAACCTTTACTCTAAATCAAACTTTAGGATGACAAGTTAGGATTGATAGTCTTTGCACATTAACTTTGGAGCAACAATGAATGTGATTTTACACGATTTAGTAACATATCTTAATGTATTATAATTAGCATTCTTCAAACTTGAGACCTTCCTTAAGCYGTTTCAAGRTGATTTCTATTTGAGACAACTCTTGTTGTAAAATTATAATTGGAAGAAGAGGTCTAAACAATTTAATGTTTTAATTGAGTCAACTCTTGTTGTAAAATTATAATGCAATTTTGGCAAATGAATGAATATTCAATATGAYAAGAATTACCGACTCTTAAGGTCATTTAATTACCCACGGGCTCCCTCGGCTCGTATGCATGAACKTAGGGTGGCGTTCATCACATGTGTTTAGGCTACCTCAAAGTGTAGATAACAGACAGCTTTAGAAAAGATGATAAATCAGCGTTGGAACCATGAGCTCAGTGCTTCGACAACTGAGAAAAGGAGGAGCAAAGAGAGTGGGAACTTGGTCCTCTATTACAAGGTAAGTATATGACTCACATGTTATATCTACATCAACACCCTCTTAACCAGATGATAAGTATAATACTTAACATCATAATTTGAAAGTTTTTACAGAGGTTTTCGATGTCCGTTGCCAATAATTACTATCTTTTGCATTTGAACGTTGCATAACGTGTACTCAACTTGTAAACTTTCACAAGTGTAACGAACTTAAACTCCCTTTATCTAGCAGTTTTCACAACACTAGAATATTTTATGTTTCATAAATAATAATAAGAGTTTGAGAAAATTACGAGACGAAAAAAGTACAAGGAAAAGTCATATTTCAAACTATCCATTCATCGAGAGAAGGCCAACATTGGCATCAAGACTRTGGTTTCCTCGACCATTATGAGGAACCTGAGCTCAAAAGATCACTYGTTACACTTAAACTTGATGTACCCCTACACTACTATGTTTTACTTCGGTTTAAGATGAGAGGGAGGGGATTGATATTTCATGTGTAGTTGTACAATTACGGGAAATGATAAACATCTCGCAGTTAGAGATGTAACGCAGGGCATTTTCGTAAATTTTTTGCTACTGATCAAGTACTTTTTAGTACTGTTCATCAGTAAAAAAAAAAAAAAAAAACAAATTTTCATTCAATTCTAACATTATCTGAGTTTGTAACATTCAACTGTATACCAAATATTATTTCAACACAACCTAACATTGTCCGATAATCTTAGTTGTGTTGATCAAAATTTGAGCTGCGCTATATTCTTAGGTGCGATTGTTATCTACTTCCTCTARAATTACATCTTCATTTCAACAAAAAAATGTTGATAAGAGCTATTGATGTGTCCTTTAACATATTATATTAAATATACGTCGTATAAACCGACATTTAATGGCCGTAGAGGGGGAAGCTGGTGAAGTTCTATCCTACCCACAATTACATCTCAACCTCTAAAGGATTCAACGGAAAATACCCACATTCTACTAGGACCATTACAAGAAGTACATTTCCAACGAAAAATGTATGGAGTAAAGGAAAGTCGAAGAGAAAGTCCAAGTTAACAAGTCATTCTCATAAAACAACCAATACAGTCTTTACCCTCGCGAAACAATGTAAGATAGTCACGTGAACAAATCCCTCGTCTCCATTTATAATTATACCGCCCTTGTAACCCATTTACACGCCTTTAAAAAAAAAACTCCTCTATCAACTTGCCTTTCTTGTGAGGACGGTGTCGAAATTATGACTCTAGCAATGAAGAGTGGGCGAGTGGCTATGAGAAGGACAAGAAAGCTTATAAAGTGGTGATTGGGAGGGTCGCTAAGGGAGGAGAGGAGAAGGATTGATAAAGAAGCTAATCAGGACATTTGGGGAAACAAAAGTTTTATAAAAGCATCGCCCAAAAATTCATGTGCCCTGAAAAACAGAGCTTGGTTATTCACACCAAAGCTCTATACAAGTTATATATAGTAAAGCTCACAACTTTAATCAAAAATCACCAAGTTCAAGAGCAGCGAATAACATGCCTAAATAACAGAGCTCGGGAAACTCGTACCAACATTCTAAACAAGTACTCCATATAGTAAAGCTTGCAACTTTAAACAAAGTTACACTACAAGGCTAAATCGGCAATAAACAAAAACAAACTCACCCATACATGCAGTATCGTAAAAAGCATACAAGCTCAACTTAATTTAATCATATGTTAGAAAGCCTAATCACAAATATTATATCTACCGAACCCAGTTTTTCTCCCCTTGCTTTTACAATCAAATATCAATCAAAGCCTTGTCCATGATGAGGTCGCTACATGAACAAAATGATCATTTTGCGTATCATTCTCCCCTTCGTTTAACAATTTTTTAAAATAAGCACTACGCAAAAATCACAAAGACACAGACTTCAGACAAGTGTAGTATTTTTATCTCAATTCTCATGCTGCACATGAGCAAGAACCTACAACACATCAGAAGACACAGCAATCGCGGAACACTAACACTATCTGTCTTTCCTATATGAACAATATAGTACGGAGTATTTTAAAAAAAAACCTACATGCTAAGAAAAAAAAACCATTTCTAACTGAAACAGCTGAGACAAACTCAAAAAACATGTAACACAGTCCAAAATTTACTCCACTGCCAAGAAATATTCAATTAGTACACTACTTAATTAAACTAAAACAAGTTGTATCCGCAAAATATTGTATCACTGTCACAATATTCTAAAGATATAGGAAAAAAACACGGTTAATAAAATACAGACCCAGATCCACCTGTCTGACATATTCCACCAAACTAGCAGGATGTCGTCAAAGCGAAATTAATTGTTTTTATCAGTCTATAATTAGACAGTATCTACTAATTTATAACAAAAGAAAGAAAGCAGCTAACTTTGCTAAGTAGAACTAAAAGCCATACCTTGTTTAGCTGAAAAGGAACACACAATGAGCTAAGTTCCTGCTACCAAACCGTTTATCAACTGCTCTAATGACACCTTGCCTTGACGGATTGGTAGATGGCAACATAGAATGTTTTACACCAACTAAAGTTGATTTTAGTTAAACAAATTATATACGATACGTTTTTTCTGTCTTTTTAATGAAAGGAACATAAGATTCTACAAGGTGCAACAAATAAAAGGTCACCCACCAAATTAAGGGAAAGGACGTACTTTGATTGTACTTAACTTAAAGGATTGTGATACTATTTACCATACTAAACAAAAAATACGTTCCCATAAGCCATAATCAACTATTCAAAACATAAACATTAAACTCAATCAAGATTAAAACACATAAATATGGTTCGCATAGTCCAAGGATTCTACAAGTTATACAAAACATAGAACCACAGTTTTACCAATATAATAAAGAAAGGGCTATAAAACATCATACCCATATCTAACATTTGCCACTAACCGAGAGAGAATGGGCACCAGAGCTTAAGCAGCTTRTTTATGACCAAGGGGGAAAACGGGTGCCATCCAAAATGAATCCATCTAAAGATAGGAAAAGAAATCCGCCAAAGTCTCACAACATTGAGTCTGTACGGGCAGGCAACCTTCTGAAGAAATTCAGGGGAACAGATGGAAGCTTATGGCGAAACCTTGGGTGTCTTAGCACGTAAAAACCAGACAGAAGAGCCACAACCTGGAATGGTGTAACATAAAGCACAATGGCAGCTATCAAACAGAATATAACGAACAAAGCAGTGGCTCTCGGATCACGCCAGCTCAGCAACGACTGGAATCTCTCACCCTGAGTAGCCAAGTCACCTACAACCGTCTGGATCCTCCCGGCTATACTCCTCAAACGATCGTACCTCATCCTCACAATATCAGCTGGTTTAGAGGTCGGAAATGTGTCGAATTCTTCATCTAGTTCATCCGGGTGCGCAGAATCAGCATGAGAAAGACGAGTGTCCATGTGAGGAGGATGCCTTGGCCTCCATCTATAGTACCATACTCCAATTAAGAAGAGGTACAAGAAGATTGTAGGCAAAATCAGTTCCGGGTACATGACCAAAATAAAGAACAAGATATGAATAAGAACAGTGGTGATGGGGTTCTTCCAATTGCATATTTGATCAAACCATCTTCCAACAGCAATTATACCAGACAAAACATTCATGATACGAAAGAAATTTGCCTTGCTTCGTCTCATACTCCACATATGAGAACCCACATCCAACATATACTCTACCACTTCCTTTCTTAAAGGGGGCTCAGCACGACTCAGCCTCGTAGACACAATTTGGGTGGCCTGGTGCCTCAAGTTATCAAGCTGGCTCACAGTTAAGGGATGAATATAATGCATCTTTGGCAGCAATGGTTGAGAGTACATGTGCATCATATTGAGTAATGATGAACATGTAAACCTCACAGCAAGTTGAATTTCACCCATCTTCTTCACCCCAGAAGGATGCAAAACCAAAAGTGGATATGCATGAGTATACACACGATCAGTTTCAAGGGTTGAYAGACGAATCCTCACTTTCCCAATTCTTGAATCCCTTGCTCCACCACCTTTGTCTCCTCCACCATGTAAATGACAGTTGTCAAATACTCCAACTGTGATGACAGTGCAAGGATCAGACACCTCCCATGTATATTGCTCATTCCACTTTGGACTAAAACTGTCAATGATAGTTCTGGTCCTCACCCATTTCTGACCATATTTCGCAACACAGTATGCATCTGTGGTCTGCCGTCCATCCTTCATCTTCATAGGCATTAAACCCTGTGCAGTTAAGATACCCAATTCAAGAACTCCAATGCTGTGCTTCCACAACTGTTTAGCTGTAGGTCTGAGATCACTACTATGATGGGTCGACTCATCCAAAACATGATAACCTCCTTCTAAACAGACCCTCATATGAATTCGACTGGAAAACTTAGTTTCCTTCTTTTTCTCACCATCTACGTGAACATATTTCTCAAGATTGAACCACCTTGAATTTATTGGTTTATGATCCAACCGCCTGTCGATGTATTGCAGCGGAATTGCACAAGTACCCAGCTCTTCATCCTTATTTGGCCCCACTCTATCCTCCACTTTCAAAATCAAGGGCTCTTCAAAAGGCTCAGCTGCAACAAACATAAGATCCTCATTCCACATAGGATTGATTGTCCTYCTCTGAGAGACTCTAGTTCGAAGAGCTTGGCTACCAAGAATAGCCTTTACATAGACCTCAGGAAAACGACCTTTGTCAGACGGAACCAAGTCCTGAGCCTCGATGATATTGACCCTCAAATACCAAAGCTTAGGAGAGAGATACACCTTTGAACGAATATTAGCAAGAGCGTCACTCCCACTGACAGTTGCAGCATCGGAGTGCCAAGCCTCAGGAAATGCTTCATCAGCTTGAGTACCCCACCATACAGCCAACATCAACTCTCCTCTAGCTTTGTCACCCTTCCTGTCTTCAAGCCTATACCACTGCGGTGCCAAAGGACTATCAGGTGGCACCCTCTTCGGAACCTCATTAAGATCAAACATAGCACGACCAATGAAATCATCCTTAACAACATCCTTATCCTTCACAGTGACCTCGAGAACAGACGCCTGAATCCGTTCCTTCGAAAACGCAAAGACTTGATTCCATTCAGGATTACTCTTCTTCTCGAAATGTCGGGTCGTACCCCTATAGTTTCCGAGCCTCACTTCCACATACGGGTCACAACCACCTGTGACATCCATGCTAGGCAAATCTTTAGCTTTAACAACCCTCACATAGAGGTACTGCATTTGCTCAACAAGATCATAAGTGCTAGTGAGCTTATCTCCGGTCACTTTTCCGCCACCAAGGTGGGGATTCGTCTCTTTGAGAGAATAATCTTCTTGAGGAGGCTTCTGCATTTTTCTGGGTTTTGGGTTTCAAACAGCACTCCCAAAATACTACCTTAAGTAAGGAATTTTTTTGAAATTTAAATAATTGAAACTCTAACCCTTAAATTAAGGAGCAGAGTTCAAGTCACCGACTATAAATACTCAACACAACCGTTATATTTTTCTTCCTCGTTTTTCAAGCAGGAAAAAATAAATATAAAATAAAATCAACTAATACAAGGATGTGAAGCTGAAAAGTTAGGTAGAAAGGAAAGAAACTCAGAAAAACCTGAGTTAAAGCATTCACAGATCTCAACAGCTCAAATCTGCAAAACCCCAGAAAACGTAAACACAATTAATACCAAAAAAATCACATCTTTTTATTTTAGATGCTAAAAAAATCATATCTTTAATACAGAAAAAAAAATATATATAGACAATGCAGAAAACATTCAAACACATGCAAACTCAAATAAAATGGAAAAAGGGGTTCATCAAGATATAATGTAGAGCATAACAAAGCTTAAACAAAGTAGAAAACCCTAAAAATTACAAGAAAGTACAACAAAAAATCTGAACTTTAAGTGCAAAAAAGATAAAAAAAAAATAAAAATGTCAGTGTATTGTAACTTACCTCAGATAGCAGTTGAAGAAGATTCAAAAGACACTAAACCCTAAAACGCGAACCGGAAAGGAACATCAACAAGTTGCAATATTAGAGATTTCTAGACAGAAACTAATGAAACCCAGAAAAAAATTAATGGGAATTCAGAAAAAACGAGTAAGAACAGAGTACAGGGGAAAAAAAAGGAGAATGAAAAGTAAAATGAAGGGATCTGAAGAATATGTGAGATGAGGTATATTACAAGAAGAGAAATTGAGTGTTATATTTTTTGAATATATGATGATGTGTCACATTCAGAAATAAATTTGTTTTGTGTGTATTTGATTTTCTCTCTCTAACTTTAGCAAGTTTTGTCCTGAGGTGGCGCAAACAGGTGCACAAAATAGACGCGTATGTCACGGTGCGAAGGGGAATCACTTTCGTTGGTCTATTTTCCCATAAGTTTTTTCATTATTAATTAATTTATTAGTACTCTATTTAATTTAATTAGTTTTTTAAAGTGATTATAAGTTTTGAATTATGGAATGTAGGTTGTGATTAGGGGTGATAACGGTCGATCAAGGTAAGCTTTGTATATTTGAGTCAACTGTTAGAAATATCCTCGTTTCGACTCTTAAAAATCAAGGTTGAAAAATTAAGTTTTTGAAATTCGAAATATAGCAATATATGAATGAACATATGAATGTTAATAGCTATGAATTTTCTATTTTTGTTAGACCAATCATAATATACTACTAATTTTAATTATAATAAGCTAAATTAAAAGAAAAAAATATTTGCGGAGCATTGAGAGCTTTCGAGTCAAGCTGGTGAGGTTCGTCTCGTGAAAATTTGAGCGAGCCGAGCAAGCTGGCTATACACCTCCTAGTGTGAATGGTGTTAATGTGTATTTTCGTACTTTTTTTTTGAGGTAATACATGTTCGTCATTTATTGTTACAATTTTGAACTTTTTCGTAATAAACTCAATATATTACCATAATACGTTTTTATATATGATTTTTTTTTTTGTTGCTCTATTTAATTCCTAAATATTATTGAAATTTTACTTTTTTAGTGTGTAGTTAGTAAAAATAAAAAATAAAGTATTTTATCGCACATATTGATCATTTGATGCCTTTGTCATGGAATATTTCTATGTTGGATCTTTGCATATCAAAACAAGGTGTTTCAATCATGTATTTTTCTTCTTTCATTTGTCTGGTACACAAGTATATACTTCACTTTCAAATACCCAATTGATTCATGACCACTTCATTATTCATTTCTTTTTTCTTCTTTTTTTTTTTGTCTTTTAGGATATACAAGTACTTTGTATTTACATTTTAGAAAAAAAAAAAAATATTGACATAATAGGCGTACAATTGGTTACATCATAATATTACTCTTATGGCTTTTGTTACTAGTATTGTGGACGTTGTATGCCGTGGAGATAATTAAAATGTGGGAAATGATAAGGATTTCACAATGAATAGAATAAATTAATATTTTTCTTGTTTGTAGTTATTTGGGACTAAAAGTGAGATAAGAATATTACTTCAACACCTTACAAAATCTCTAAATTCTCATAATTCTTTGATTTATTATTAATGGTATATTTGTCACTTAAACATATAATCTTATCCTTATCCTAATACCACCTCCTCCTAGGTTATTATTTTGTAGGAATAACTAAACCATTTTATCCTTACTCTTGTTCTCTTCATTATTTCTCCTCTAAACAAACAATGGCTTTTCAAATACTCACTATCCTATCCCTACCATTTTATCCCTCTAAGCAACACACCCTTGAGGTGTTGTCAAGATCTGAGGGAGATAGAGAGATATCTACATTTTATTGATTGTATTGCTTGTTATCTATTTCCCATACAATACATCAATATATATATATTATATATTATATATATATTATATATATATATATATATATATATATATATTATATATATACTAACCCTAGATAAAACTCTAATAAATAAATAACCTAATGGGCCTTGACTATGGTCAATACCTCTAACACCCTCCCGCATCGTAACACGTAAGACGAAGTTACGATTGCGTTAGGATTGGAGAAAGAGCAACACATCCATTAAGAGAAAGTAGTAGTACAATAGAGTAGCAGTAGTACTAGAGTAGTAATGAGAATGATTAATAATAGCTGCGATTTAAATCGCAACTTGTTTTGGTCATTTGTTTGCTATCATTGTCAAATGCTTATTGTTTGTATGATAGATTTTTTGTCAACAGTTTTTCATCTTTTTTCAACTTTGGATCACTTGGGCTCACTCTATGCTTTTGTCAACAATCCCACATGCTCCTTGGAATTGGTGCTTGCTGATTGGTTAATGCCTGATTTTTTTTTTTTAAAGCTGAATTTTAAAAAAAAAGAAAAGAAAAGGAAGTGGTTTACCATCGCAGCTATCAACCAAGATTACTCGAGTAGTAATACGTAAAGTAAATAGTAGTAGAATAGTAGAGTATAGTAGAGTAGTAGAGTAGAGTTGTAGAGTAGTAGTAGCGTAAGATGGCAGCAAGCAAGAGACGCAGCGGAACTCGTTCAGTCAGTGTGTAGAGTAGCATTAGAAGGCAGAGGATGAACCAATAAGCGCCACGAGATTAGCAACAACCATGCTGTTATAATCCGTGGAAGCAGAATGAGGAGAGTGGGAGAGGAACATAAAACAGAGGGCAGAACAGTATGAGCGTGAGCAGCGAGGCGAGGGTGAGTAGTAGACGAAGAAGACCTGTACCTTCGCGTATTTACCATATTTAATGACCATTTTAAGGTCGGGTGAGACCGAACATGGTAGAAAGGAGAGGAGATCAATCTTCGAAGCGTTTCCATGGCAGGATAGTAGTAGAATGATAATGAAAAGGAAGATGATGATAATAGAATATAGGTGCAGTAAATAATTAGATATGATCAGTAGAATAATAATATGAGAAATAGCATTAGAATTGGCTGGCAAACACGTAGCAAGAATGAAAAAAAATAGGTTTTAAAGTTTAGATTGAGAAAGGTCTGATACCATGTCAAGAATCAGAGGTGAGATAGAGAGATAATCTACATTTTATTGAATTGTATTGCTTGTCATTTGTTTCCCATACAATTATATATATAGAAAATATAACCTAACCTATAAAATCCTAATAACCTAGATAATAATGGCTGGATTTGGTCAATACCTCTAGATGTTTTAAAGCGGAACTAGTTGAAAATTTTCATGTAAGGTCAAGTTCTTGTCAATTGATTTGCTGAACTAAACTTGTTTTACTGAAAATTAAATTATTAGTATTTTGAATGAGTTGAACTTTTTTTAACTGAACTGAACTTATTACTACTGAATTGAACTTATTTTTACTGAACTGAACTTATTTTTCTGAAACTTATTGAAATAAGTTGACGAGAACAAGACCTTAAGTATGTACTCCGTAACTTGTTTAGTTACATATTGAGTACATAAATTCGAAATTTTTGTATAAGGGGAAAAAATTGATGATTTATATCGTACTTTAATGAAATACTAGTACTGGTTTTAATTTTAAACCTTGTGTAACACATGGGTAACATTCTTAGTTACACAATATTTTTGGTATAATTTTGAAAGTATTGAATATAACAACATAAAAAAATGAGAACAATCAAACATGAGAAAAATAGTAAGGAAAAAATATTTTAAGAAAATTATCACATCTCTTTTAAGATAAATGATGGTGTGTTTTCCTATGTATCACATTTTAAATAATTTTTAAAAAGTAATCAACGTGAAAAATTTGGTCGGATGTTGTCTCTTTCACCAAAAAAAAATTAAAAAAGGTTAAGTTCTTTTTTCACATTATATAGGTCTTTGTTTTTTTTTATGGGAAGAAAAAAGATTTCATTAATAAGAAATAGTAAAAAAAACAATTACAATCAGTAGAAAAAATATCAACAAAATACAAAACATCTTAGAACTAGTTACATTGCATATTCGATTTAAAATAGCCTTAACAAAAAATTTCATCTGAAGCAATACAATTTGTGAGTTCGCTCTAATTCAGCATAACGTCCGTTGATGCGTAGTTGTTTGGATGATCATACTTATGTGATTTTCTGAATTCTTTCCATGATTGTGAAACCCTAAATTTTCACTCTTCAACCGACGAAAAACATTAAGAAACCCTAGATAATCTGGTCTTCCACGAGGGAAGATATAAAAACTAAACTCCAAACTCTCACAAATGAGATAATAATAAACCCGAAAATTGAGGGTAAAACTCTCATAAAGAGATAGATTGGAGGATTATTCATAAACAAATAAACAAAAACAAAAACAAAGCAGTGCAAAGAATAATTGGGTCTTACTACCATCAAATAGATGATGGTAGCCCCTGCGCCTAAAGAATAATTTAGGGTTTAGAGAGAGWTTTTTAGAKAGAAAAGAGCGGAAGATTGTTGACTAATTAATTAATCGATGGAGCCATGTCCTATATCGGCATACACTTTTAAAAGTTTTATATATATAGGTCATTTCTGGGACTTTTCCAAAATATTGAGTATAGATATAAATATAAATATAGA
>SNQN01002900.1:0-17879 GCA_008642245.1 Bassia scoparia
GCATGAAATACATCTTGGAGACATTTTTAGTGTCTATAGACCCACTTTACTGATCTGAGAGACGATAGTTCGAAGACGAAACGTCAAAGATCTCATCGGACGGAGCAACTCAAGACGTTCTGCACCTGAGTCACCCTTTTTCTCGGTAATGCAAATACAAAAGTTTATTTTAACGTACGCCGTTCCCGTTGCGTCTATTTGCTTGCCTTTGAGATTTTTGTTCGGAGCAAACTCCACAACCCCGAAGATGCCCGGACTTCTTGACGCGCAGAAAGTAATTCAAAAAACCCGAAGAGCTGACCAGACCTTCTGCGAGAAATTCCAAGACTGAATGAGTGTGGCGAAACTTCTGACGCGGGTATAGATCCCAGACCCGAAATTGTGCTGACGAACTTCCTGGTTACGGGGGGAGAAATTCAAATGACCGAATGATTTTTGAATTTCTGTACGAGAACATAAACCGAAGAGGCTTGGCTGGATTTCTGCTACGAGAACATCGTAAACCCGAAATGCTGTGCTATTTTCTGTGCGGGAGAATCGTAGACCCAAAGATAGCTTGTGCCTGATTCTGGTTCAGAGAACATCGTAGACCGAAAATGCTGGTGATTCATGTAGCGGACATCGAGCCCGAAAATCTTGATTTCTCACCGGGACACAAAAATACAAACCCGTAACCCCGCACAGCATCGCAACTAGACAATTCTCGAGTGCGGGAAAAATTCAAACCCGAAGTGTGTAAAGAAGACTGTTGTGAAAAGCCCCTTTTGACTAGAGCTCCCACAAGACAAAGGCTCGTAAGACAAAGTCAAGTATGTCGATCAGAGTCACGGACGGAACACAGTTTCTGCATGTTAAGATGGGCCCTACCTTCGTGAGTGGCTGCAATGTGCAATTGTATACAGTAATGTGTTTGTAGCAGATATAGCCATGATAATGCTTGTATGCTCAATGATATAGCTTATTAAGATGCTTCCAATGGTATATGCGTTACTGAAAGCCCTATTTCTCTAATCTAAGGTGATGACCACAGATTCTAGACCAATGAGAAATGCCTTTTCGATTTGTGATGAGCCGTCTCAAGCCCCCCTTTCGAGACAGCCAATGCTTGTCTCAATCCAAGTGAACCCTCAACCCTGGGTGGCGGATTCCGAACCAGCACTATTCGTCGTGCTTCGTTGTAGGCGGTACTTCCCAGTTATCAGGTTGGCAATGTTGATGAACGCGAGTAAGCCATGAATTTGGAGCCATGCTTGCTTAGTCTTTTTAGCATGTAATTCGTAAGGTGACAGTACGATTGATTGATGATTCCCAAATCGTGACTTAGAGCTGAAGCGCAGAGAGAGACACATGAGAAAGCGCCAATGCGATCTTTGAGGAGGATGCCTGATGACTGCTACCACAGATATAGCCTAGAAGATGGAGGAGAGCCTTAATGTTATGAAAGAATCAGGCCAAGGTTTCAAAAAGGAACAGGCTAATAACGTCTCCCCAAAGAAGTAATACAGTGATAACGTACCCCGTCTCAACATCATGTTTCGATGCGAAAGATGCCTTGAACTCACAAAATTGAAATATGAGTCTACTTGGAACCTATCTTAAGCCAAAGGACAATAAAAGTGGGCAAAACATTTTTTCTATTATATTTTAATATTTCTATTTTTAGTTTTATTTTCTACTTTTTAGGACTTTTCAAATAATTTATATGTATCTCCATACTTCTCCACTTTCATCCCACTCTTTCACATTTCTAGCCTCACCAGAATTTTTGATTATTTTTCTATTTTTCTATATTTTCTATGATTTTAAATTTTTTACCGCCGACAATATCAAAAAATACAACAAACACAAAATACCCCAAACCGCTGAACCTTCCTAACACCCTCAGAACTCCTCTTGAGAGCACAGGGTCTTGTGATGTTCAAATCAGACAAATCACGAAAAAATCGAGAAATCATCAAATATTTTCGTTTTTTGAAAATATATACGCAGAGCCATCCGATCATTACCACTCCCCGCGTAATACGCAACCCCCCTGTTATATACGCAGCCCTCCTGCATATACGCAGGTTTTTCCTCCTCGGCCTTCTGCCTATAATACGGTGCCGCTTGCCTCTTTCGCACACACGTCTATCTATCTTCCCCGTCTTAACTTGCATATCATTCTCGAATGCTCTCATACCCAACTCTCTCAAACACCTCTAAATACATACGATCTTGAGTTTCAGCATCGATCTGTTTCGAGTCAATAACTGGATCACAGTCACTTCAGATACCGCCACAAACACACCCTGTCTCATTTCCTCAATCTATTAATAACTATTACGAGTTTCAATCTACAGAACAAAAAATTAAAAACTCCACTATTTTTTTTTTCTTACATAATCCTTTCCCTCTTTTTTTCTTTCTCTCCTCCGTTTTGCTTTGGATAGCATTAAATTAATTTCTACAATTTTTTGAATTTATAAACTCGAATAGTTATAATTAATAGAATGAAAAAAGGGGTTTTAGTGGCGAGTGAATCTCAGAAACACTGTTATACGCTTAATTGAATCGAACAAAATCCGCTGTCTTAAAACTCACCCAGAATATGTATTTAGCAATGATTTAGAGAAGTCGTATAGAGACATAAGAACCATAAATGCAAGTTAAAGACGGGAAAACTAGAATAGACCTGTGTGTTCAAATGACAAAGGCAGACTATATCAGCACTGAGAGCACCAGAGAGAAAAACCCTCTAATACGCCAGGAGCTGCTAAACCACAGGGGTTCGTATATACCAGACGCGTATATACGCAGGCCTTCTGCCGATATATATTTTTTCCAAAAACGAAATATTTATTTCTCCGAGTTTATCTTCTGATTTCCTCGATTGACAATCCAAGACACCCTTGCTCTCAAGACAAGTTCTAGATTTCTAGAAGCGTTCCACGTATTCCGGCCGTATTTTGGTATTTAGTATTTTTGATTTTTCTTGCGTATAAAACTTATTTAAAAATCATAGAAAAATAATAGAAAAATCAGAGAAAAAACATAATCCTTTAAAAATACTGAGCTCAAAATGTGAAAGATTGATGAAAATGAAATCTATGGAATCACCAATAAATTATTTAAAAAACTCCAAATACAATAAAACCCTAAAATAAGAAAAGAATTAAAAATAAAGAAATATGTTTTGCCCCTTTATTTCATGTTAATAATTCAATTACACCTCAACTATTTCAACTTTGTGGTTCAAAAGCATCTTCTAAGTCGAAAACAATTGCAACAGGCCACGGTTTCATCACTGTATTACTCTTTCTGAGACATTTTACCTTGTGCTTTCTTGAACCATTTAGCCTATCTCACACCTTAAGGCTCTCCTCAACTCTTCCTAGGCATATCTGTGTCATCATCAGGCATCCTCCTCAAAGTTCCATCGGGCAGCATTTCCTCCATTTCCTCCTCCGCACCCCATCAGCTAATACCGATTTACAAATCAAAATCACATCCCCATTACCTCATCCCTTACATGACGCCACAAAAGACTAACCCAAACCCATATCACAAAATTCACTGCCTTACCTCTTCATAACCATGCCCCAACCTCGATCAAGCTGGAACTCACCACAAACCCAACCATCAACAACCACAAATTAGTCATTCCCACACGCCCCCAACCAGGTGTGCTCACTTCATCACAACATTGCCTATTCCTCGAATGGCTTTGAGACGGCTTATCCCACATCCAAAAGCATTTAAAATTAGTCCAATCCTTGGTCATTCCATGCATTAATCTTAAAATAACGATGCATACGCAGATACCCATTGAACACTTCATAACATCATCATTGGCATACAAACCTATATGCATATGTCCTGCCACAAACACATACATTAAATTGCCATTCACACCTCCACACAGCTAGGCCATCTTACATGCCAGAACGTCCTGTGACCCTCTGTCTCTCTGATCGAGCTTGCTGCTTTACGAACTTTCCTCTTCGGACTCAGCAAAGGAGGCTTCTTCACACAACACTCCTTTAAACACTCGGGTTTTTGGAATTTCTCCCGCACCCCGAAATTCCATATATCACGCTTCGGAGCTACCATTTCTCGCCTACAAAATCCACACACCACATCTTTCAGCTACTATTCTCCCGCTACAAGAATCCAGCACAAGCATCTCTTCGGGTCTACGAGTCCCCCCAACAAAAAATCCCAGCACCCAAGCACTGCGTTCAACTTTCTCCCGCTTACAGAAACCAGCAAAGCACTGTCGTTTCCGAATGTCTCACCCTACAGAATCCCAGCACACCATCTTTCGGTCTTAATGTTCTCCCGCTACATAGAATCCTCCAATGCAAATACATCTTCGTTTGATCTTCTCCCCTACATAGTCCCACACATTTCGTCTTGAATCTTGTCTCCCCCTCCAGAGTTTCGCCAGACTCTCAGTCTTGAAATTTCCCCCCAACAAGAAGTTCGTCAGCATCTCCCGGGTTTTTAATCCTCAACCCCAAGAATTCGCGCACTCTTTCGGGTTTGAGTTGCATCCGCAACAAAAATCCAACAAGCCAAATTAGACCGCCGGACACCGGTACGTTAAAACAACCTTTGTTTGCACCTTGTACCGGCGAAAAAGGTACTCAGGCGTCGCCACAACGTCTTAGTGCTCTCCTCCCGAATCGAATACTTTGACTTTCGTCGCAGATACGTCCTCCAACTCGTCAAAGTGGGCTCTATTAACACCTAAAAATTCTCCCAAAGATAATCATATATAACATATCGCTCTCCATGGTTTCGACTTAAACAATGCCTTTGACTCACAAGTTAAAATACGTGAGTCTACTCGAAACTATGAGAAGACAAATAAAAGGGAAAAACATTTCGTTTATCTATTTTAATATTTTTATTTATGTTTTTCATTTTAATTTTTTAAAAATAATATGATCTCTAATTTATATATCGTGATTCTTGCACTTTCTACTTCTCATCCCACTCTTCACATTTTTCTGAAAGCTCACATATCTTTCTAGATTATTTCATTGATTTTGCATAATTTTTCTATATTTATTAAGCTTATCCGTAGAAAATACAAAAAAAATACAAAATACACAAAAAAATACACCAGAAATACGTAACCTTTAGACACTCTAAACTCCGCTTGGAGAGCAAGGGGTAGGTCTTCAATCGCGCAAATCCCGAAATAAAATCAGAATCCCAAATCCGGAGAATCACGAGCGATTTATACGCTGGGCCGCGATATAGCTCACGCTATATACGCAGAAGCCTCGTAAACATCTCCTCGTATATACGCAGTTTTTCCCTCCGTGCCCTAAAATACGTGCCTCCTTGGCTCATTTCACACACTACTATTCAACCTACACATCCCTAAAACTGGAATTCAACTCCACCTCTCAACACTCTAACCAACATCTTGAGTTTAGCATCAATTCTGTTTCGATCCACGACAAACAAGTTTACTTCTAGTATTCACTACAAACTCTCCTTCGCATCTTTAACTATGATAATTATTATCACGGTCTTTAATTAACAATGTAGAAAACCGCTTTTAATCATTTCATTAATATCTAGGATTTTATCGTGTTTTCAATCTTTTCTGTAACATTTATTATAATTCATCACCCACCTTCACAATTTATCATTATGCCATATCTTGTCAAATCCTACACATTAT
Organism: Bassia scoparia; assembly: GCA_008642245.1. Classification (NCBI taxonomy): domain Eukaryota; kingdom Viridiplantae; phylum Streptophyta; class Magnoliopsida; order Caryophyllales; family Amaranthaceae; genus Bassia; species Bassia scoparia. The sequence goes on from SNQN01002900.1 coordinate 5,678, forward strand.
CTTGTCTGATTAGCAATTCGATCAAAGACGTCTCTTTAGTTTTTACTAACGATTGGTAATTTTGCAGAACAAGGTGAAAGGATATACAACATTATTAGGCTTCTAACCTTTGTTTTCATGTTTCTTGGCATATTCTATTCACACCTGTAATACTTGCATAACAAACCGAATTAAGCGTATCATTCATTAAAGGAATACATGGACGACCGGTTTTCTACACCTTAATTTAAAAACAATAACGATCGCCTTGTCCATTGTAATCTTTGTTGGTATAATAGAACCCACTTTAGATCGTAATAGTACCTTCTAAGGTGCTTAAAATTAATTATGTGCATTCAATAACCGTGATAATGAATTGCAATAACAGTAAAGGCCGCTACATGCGGCGAATTGGTACAATCTGAATCTACCATGTCCCCGGAACCCCACGACTGGCTACTGGATCGACGTGGCCTTAATTATGCGCACCAAGTTGTCGCGTCGTGAATAACCTCTAATAGCACTGGACACTCCCTTATCTCGAACCACACACCCCAACGCACTACATGATGGGTTCCGTGGCCAGGCCCATGCAAACACCGATTATACCAAGCCCCGCCCCGATATACGCGTTGTACGCCCCGTCCTACATTGGCTTCAACACTACCAGTGAAGAACATTCTACTGCTTCTCACAATCTATCACCTTGTCCAGCAGAACGTTTTGAAACTTCCTAAATCATTTTTTGAACTTCAAGGTGATCAGTAACGAGTATTACTGAATATTGTGTAATTTGTCAAGTTAAGTAACTACATATATTATCTTATAAAATAATATCTTGTAAACGTCCCTAAAATATGTTGATCTTTGAAAACAAATATCTCACATTCTTTGTTCGATATGATCAATTGCCATTCTTCCTTAAATATTATGAGTATGCATCTACAATTTAATCTCTCCAGCTTTCAAAGATTATCTATGAAGAAAATCACTATTATTACATCAAGCATGCACTAGATCATACGAGTCATATATACTTCTAATTACTCTTGTACGCTCTTGTGAGAGTTATTGGAGAGAATAATATGAGCATCATCAACAAGCAGTTAGTGATCGTACATTTGAGAGTTCAATTGCCGATGGCTTTGAGTTCAATGCAAATATCCAACTGGTGAGTGGTTCTTGTAGTGAGAATCATACATTGAAAGTGAGGTTACTTATTATCTCATTCCGAGTGAATTAATAAAATAACTAGTTAGGAGGACGTAGCCCAAAAGTGTGAATGACCTCGTTAATATTTCTTGTTCCTTTTTATTTTCGATAACTGTTAAAACTAATAATTCCGCTGCAAGACCGTACAATGGTCACCGACGGAACAGTAGCAAATCTGAAAATTTATTGACTCAATTCACCCCCGCCCCCCCCTGGAAAACCTTCACCCCTTGTCTATGTCCCTTTTCAACCCTGGCAAAAGCAAAGCTTATTTGTGAAGATAATACTTGGTATAAAATTTTCATAAAAAACGAATAAGGAAATAGAAGCGTTACCTCTTTTCCTTCTTCACCTTCGGCCACCCCAAAGACCAAAACGACAAGAACTTCCTCAAAACAATTCTGCAAAGGGGATCCAAATTGGAATTGTACCTTGCGATTCCCAATCGCAATTAGACCCCCTGTTTCCAAATAATCGCACATGCTACTCCAGGTAGACTTGAAGCTCAGAAGCTTGAAAGTTTCACATAACACTCCAAGCCGACAGCGCTCACAATTCCAGTGTTCAAAGTGGCACTAAGAAGAATCGACTTCCAATTATAAGGTTAGGTTTCATTCGCAGTCCAATTACCCCTCCCTATCAGATGAAACCCACCCAATCTTAGCACCTATATTTTACAATGGCATGCAAGAAAGCCCAGCTGACAGAGCTTAACCCTTTCTCACAGTGCCATAACTGTGATACGACCCACAGAATTTGTTAGATTGGATATACCCAATGCCATGCCTCAACAAACAAAACAACGTTTCAAGAACAAGGCCTAGTTCAATTTATTCGCTTATAAACTAGCAAATTTCTTAGAGTTTGAGTGAGTTTGGACCCGCCCGGGAAATATACATCTTTCCATTCACTTGACTCGACACCAATTGCAAGCGTAAAATGGCTTTGTGTTCACATGCAATAGCAATTCTTTCCGCAACCTCGAACAGATTCAGACTTGGTTTGTCCTCGGCCCTCAATCAATAGTGGACTCACTGTCTTAATTTTTCTCTGGGTCTCTCAAACAATTCGGACATCATCCATTCGTCCCGAATTGACTCTACTTCAACATAGCGTCCGTCAAGTCCTCTCCCGCATTACTCTCACTGGCCCCACTTCTGGACGTTTACTTTTCAGCTACATCCTCATAAATTGGTCTTTCTGGGCCTTTGCAACATGCTTTATGCCACGCAATATTGTATCCTGCACAAGCAGAATATCACGGATGAGACTACGCTAGAACAAGTAGAAAAAACAAGTCTAGCCATTCGGTCGAAATGATACCACGCGAAGTGCCCTAGCTCGAGCCCCCAAACTTATGCTTAGACAAATGTCATGAACTCGCATCAATCATATTTATTACTTTATAAAAAGAAAATAAAAATAAGTGTGAGGGACCAAGTCGATCAATACTTGAGTATGATAAGCTGTTGAAGCTCAAAAGTCCAAATGAGAAGCTGCTAAGTCAACGTGAAAGTCGAAACACAATTGCTCAAAAATTGTTTGAATGCGAAAGGTTTAGAAGATGAATGCGAAGCAGTAAAATTGTTAGACCAAGTCGAGCCGTAAAATCTCCTCTCTCTCTCTCTCTCTCTCTCTCTCTCTCTCTCCTCGTCAACTCTATCTCATCTGCCCCTTTATAAAAAAGTTGCGCTCTTGTGCCCGCAAGGCGGAGAGAACGGAGTGGAGTTCCCTTCCTTATATCTTAACATGCGACGCTCTTGTCTGAATGTGGAGCGAGCTCGTCCATTCTAAGTTAAAAAACAACCTCCTCCCCACCTAATCAAAGCGAATTTTCAAACGCAGGAACGTCCCTCATTGTTCGTGACTAGGTAACCTCGATCCACCCACATGTCAAACAACCCTATTAAACCTATAGAGGTTTACGAGTTTAGGGAATAATGCGCCAATGAAAATCCTTGACACATCAATCTCCTCTCTAATATAACAGTCAAAGCGGCATCTACTGCACAAGCACGCATAAATAAATAGATACAGAAATTAGAAAAAATTGGTATCTGTACACCCACAATCACAAAGGCATAATGGACAACACACGTAGAGATAGTAGCAAATGTCACACATCCACTACTTTCTAAAATACCCACCATTGGACAAATTACTATAAATACCCCGGAAAAAAGCTCATTAAAGAATTTCATACTTCCACCACCACTACTTGAACAGGCATCTACTCACTACTTTTACTCACTCTCACAATAGCACTTTTTATTCACCGCCTAATTCCGCACGCTACTTACTTCAGCATCACGGATAAATTAATCCAAAAAAATATTCTCCTTGTCATAGCACGAAGACAATATAGAGCCGACTAGTCCGTTGAAGTTACTAGATCAAAACACCCAGTCAAGGCTAAGAACCACGCTGCCCTAGTACTAGTCTACCACCCTATTGATTGATAAAGAGTGCTATCAATTCCATCCCTGCCAAAAGAGTCAGCTCTCCCATAAAACTCTCACAGAGCTCCACCCCTCTTTCAACCTAAAAGCTAGAAAATTAGCTACACTTCACTTGCTACACACTTTAGTTTTATTATTAACATTTACTAATAGTACGTAGTATGAATTTATTACTTTTCTATTCCTCTTGAATTAGTCTTTTTCTAATCGATATCAATTTTTAGGGGATATAGTATTCATCTAGTATATTTAATCTTAATTGATTATCATTTATTATGATTATTGTATTACTTGTAATTATTTTTTTATTATTAATACTCCCTCCGTTCCAATTATCTGTGTATTTTGTAAATTGCACGTCAATTAAAGAAATTATGTACTGAGATAAATATTTGACGTTTTTTATATAACCTGATGTATATTCTATTAATTTGTTGAGATAGTTGCTTAGTAAAATTAAAGTTAATTAAATCGTGAGGACAATAGAAGTACTATCGAAAATTAGGAGTTAAAGTAACCTCTCAAGGTAAACAAAAAAGTAAAGTATAAAAAGAAAACAAAGAATAAAACAGAGAACAAAAAATGGAAAACATAAAAACAAAAAACTAGCAACGCAGAAACCACAGGCTATAAATATTTTTGCCATAAATATGATTAGAGATAACTAAAATTATTCAATATAAATAAATACACCGGATCATTTCTTATTTAATTTATATGTCCATTAATACGTTTTACTTATTAGTTTTTTTTTCAATTTTTATGAAAAAGAAAACAATTTATTAACATTACTCCAAAGTGGTTTTCAACATTCATGTTATAAGATCCGTATAATAAAGTTTTATTTTCTCAAAAAAAATAAAACTACATATCAATATTCTATCATCATCGAGTCCATGAAAGCTTATTGTGTTTCTCATTGCTAATCATATCAGGCCCAAAAATTTGCATACTTGCTAATATATCTGTTACAAAATCTACTCCCTCCGTCGCAAATTCTCGCAACACTTCTAAATGGGTGTAACATAATTCTACAACACTTAACTTATTTCAGTATGTGGTAGTTTTTGATCATGATAAATCCATCAACATGTGGGAATTAAACCATCAGAGCTATTAGTCATTCTAACAACTATTTGATTAGACAACTTTATTTTGCATAAACCAACTTTATTTCATACTGACCATTTTTATTATACAAAAAAACAAGGTTTAATTTTACATAGACAGAAGCTTGTTGATTCTGATTACTTTTTTGGGCCATAATCCCACTTTGTCATGTTTATCTAATTAAAATAAATCCAAAAAAACAATAAATATTGTAATTGATTATTTTATCCCACATGCTTATACATATATTACTCTCAACTTTGTGTTATATCCAAACACTCTTAATAATTTCTCTATATCATCCAAAATTAAGCCACTTCTTAATTTGTACCACTAAGTACATGTTTTTGACACAAGTACAATGTATTCTTTATGCCTTTTCCTCCCCAAAAAGATTACTAGTCAACATCACTCAATTACATCTCATTCCACTAAGTGCATGATTACATATTTAGGAAGTACACTCACTAAGTGAGTGTAAGCGAGAATGCATCGAGAGTATATAATAAGAAAACAAATTAAATCAAAATAAAATAATATAAAATATGTTATGTAACATATCTACTTTGTATCATCTAATCATCAACTAATTGGATACATTTTTTCAACAATTACACCAACATAAAACCACCAACATGGATAAGACAATTCTCTTAAAACAATCGATATTTTAGTTGATAAAAAAAAATCGTAGGAAGTTATTTTGTCAAAAATCCTTATTCTCTCACGGCAAATTTGATAATGTACGTAACTCCCTCTTAACTGCACCAACAAATCTTTTAACCAAAGAATTTGAAGGATTTTCCATATTTAATTTTTAACTTTATTTTGGGACTTTTTTGCTTGATTTTCTTTGATGGTACGGATTTAAATATTCCATTAGTTGGTTAAATATAGAATAAGTTTACAGATAAAATTATAATTTCGTTATGGAGATATTTATATGTTGTATTTACTAAATTATACAACAAATTTAAAATAGATAGAGGATATAATTATCGTTTTTAAATTTTAATAGGAGTAGACAGATATATGTCATTTTTCTAGATTATTTTAAAATAAGTGAATGAATTATAGTTGTTTTTTAATATAATTAATTGACTTTTTAAGTAGGTTGTTGTTATCTAAATTTAATTTCAAATTAAAGTGAATGACATTATAGTTGTTTTTTTAATTTTATTTTAACTTATTTAGTATTTTAAATAATTTTGTCAAGTATTTAATTCTAGATGAGTGTGCGTTATAATTTTTTTTTAAAAGAATTTTATTTAATGATTTCATCAATAGCTTTTGCGGAAAATTTTTAATGAAACCGCCACATTAAGTATTACATCATCATGTTTTCATGAACATGTGTTATTATTTTAGAAACGAGTGATTTTTATAACAAATGCTTTTATGATAAGAAAAAATCTTACAACAAAATTTACACTAATATTGCAAAAAAATGTGTCAAAGCCAAATGTGTGAATACACATATAAAAAAATAAAATAAAAATAATGTAAATAATATATAAAACATGACGAATATCTAAATAAGATATAAATATTAAAATAATAAATATTATCTTAAATATATTTAAACATACTTAACGGGAAAAAATCAGATTAATTATCAATGTTATATTATAAAGCAAATCACCTAAATGTTGTTGAATAATTTTCATGTGATGACCTTTTTGCCCCCCTAAGATACTATTAAACATAATAACTAATGAAACAAAATAAACAAATAAAAGAATTATCTATCCATAAAAATTTAACATACAAAATATATATTTTATATATATATAGTGATATATATATATATATATATATATAATATATATAAAATGAAAAATCTAACAACTTTAATATTCACTAAACGTAACATAATTTCTCGTGCGATGCACCTTAGCAACAATTAAATTTTTACACAATAGTGTTGTCGACCAATTCTTACTATTGTCTGTTATAAATTTTTTATTTGTTTATGTAAGTTTCCATAGAATTGGGTATGTTACTTGTACACAATTGTTTTTAATTATTAATCTTATATATGTAAAATAAATATTATATTATTGTTCTTATATCCTTATCTAATTGCTTATATTATTTTTAGATCATATTGTATCTGAGATAACCGTTTTATAATAATAAGATATGAAATAATTGTTACGCCGTATATCGTATTTGTTTTTAATTAAATATTTTCTTGGATAAATATGAGATAATATRTAATTTAAATTTAAAATAATTTTTAATTTGATTTATGATGTCATCAATGTTTTTGGYGAGAAGAGATACCACCACATAAGCATTGATCATATCAGCCGGTTTTACTCTATTAGTGATAAGTGCCAAAAATGGTCACATTTAGGCACTTATTTCTTCCCTGTTTTGGCCATTATGTGTGTTTTTCGATACCATTTCACTAACCTTTTGGTTAGATTTCCACTTTGTTTAGTTTTGCAAAGTTTTGTTGRTTTTTAGTGGTTTTTATAGGTTTTTCTTTAGTTTTCTCTTCTTTTCTATCTTTGTACACTCAATTGCAAGCTTTGTAGGTCATTTGCAAGTTGCCAAGATGTGCACATGTTGGTTTTAAGCCTTCCTACTTGTTGGTTTAATTGTGGTTGCTTTGGTTGAGCTTTAAGGCACTTGAACGTTTGCTCTAAGATCTTCTTCGAGCCATATCTTTTTGTATACATTGAATTTTCAGGTGAGACGTTTTGCATTGGAAAGTAGACTCCTAGAGCTTTCCAACGGTGTATTACAAGCTACAATCCGATCACTGAGCAAGAAGTTATGGTCGTTCAAAGCTGAGCAGTTCAGCTTGAAGTTTGCACGCGCGTCGAGGTTTTGCCCGCGCGTGCATGGCACGCGCTAGCAGGGATCACCCTCACTTCCAGAAGCATTTATGAGCGGACGTGCCTCCCTGGGTTCGCACGCGCCTCTGCCCGTGATTGTGGGTATTGTTAATGCTTTTGCTTTTGAGTTCTTTTATTACTAGATTGTTTCTATTTGTGTTTGTGAAGGTTTTGGTTGTAGTTTTGCTTGATTTGGAGTAGTATTGAGTAGTTTCTTTGGTGCCCTTTTTGTTGATACAATTCCTTGCTTTAATGGCTTCTTATTCATGGTTTTCCTTTGTTTTTCATGTTATTCAAGTTCTAAGCATGTTGTGTGAGTAGTTTAGCAACTTAGGAGTGCTAGAAGTCCCTTCGTATTTTTCATTTTCAATCATAGCAAGAGAATTCAAAATTTGTTTCTCTCCAAATCACCATAATTTGCCTTGAATTGCGTTTCTCAACCCTTAAATTGCTTTGGATTTGGCCACCACTTGTTTTTGGTTGAAGAGTGCTTGATTCAACTTTTGCAAGGGATTTGTGAGGACAATGATTGAGTATTGTTCTTGATTCTTGACTTGTTCAATTCTAGTAAGCAGCTTGAGGGACCATGGGTGTTACTTGAAATAGAGAGGGTTACGCATATGACATTGGGAAAAGCGGTCAGAGTACCAATCAAATTTTCAAACCATGATGCAATGACCCTTTTGATAGAGCAGCACATACTTTGAATTGCGCATTATCCTTTATATAGAAGTGAACAAACTAGTATTACTCAGGTTTTTAGAATGATTATATTGGTCCAAAGCTTATTTCAAGTGTTTCTTAGTAACTCTATTTTCCAATCAAATCTGCCCTTTGTGTCAAAGTTTGATTTTGCTTGCCAAGTATAGTATTATCAGACTTTTTAACTCCTTTGATCCTTCTCCGTGGATGCACCTCTTACTTGCTTTATCTATAATTTGTTAACGCTATGATATTCGGTTTATAAATTTCATTTGAGGTTCGGTTTGGCTTTTAAACCAACACGACCCTAGACGGGCATACCGTCAATTAGCTTAGTTATTTAGATAAGTTTTATTGATAAGATGTCATCACATAGAAAAATATGATAATGGCTGTTATTTAATAAATTTTATACAATTTAATTTAAAATAAAGAGAGTGAGATATGTTTCAGTTTTTTTTTTAAATTGTTTGCTGATTTAATTTTTAAAAATGTAATGGGATAAAGTTGTTGTTTTTTAGATAGAGATATATCATAGTTGTTTTTTATAGTTTTTTAAAATTTTATTTATTTATATAGTTTGTCGTTTTTTCTACTACGGATACATTTTAATTAATGATGTTGAGTTGGCATATGATTGTTGTTTTTTTAATGAGAGATCGTCATGTAAGCATTGATGACATACCAATATGTTTTGCTTTATTAGTATATTATTAAGATCTAAAAAGTAAACATAAAAATTTTTCCAAAAATTTAAAAATCAATAAATTAAATAACTAAAACGAAAATATCTAACAACTATTAACATCTAGATCTAAAAACAACGATAAAAGAAGATATATTATTTTAAAAATTTAATAATATTATATGAATAATATAAAAAATAAAAAAAACGGAAATATCTAACAACTTAATAACATCACTAATAACAAAAAATAGTAAATTAAAGAATATATCCTATCCAAAAATTTTAAAAACAATAAATTAAAATAACTAATATCAAAAGAAATATCTAAAAATAATTAACATCTGATCTAAATAACAACGATATAAAAGAAGATACTTATCTCAAAATGTTTTTAAAAAAATTAAATAACTAAATATAAAAAATAAAAATAAAATATCAAACTTAATAACATCTAGATCTAAAAACAACAATAAAAGAATATATCCTATCATTTTTTTTTTTAAAATATAAGAAATAACTAAGTAAAAAACCTGTAAAATGGAAAATACTACAATTTAATGAATGGTTTATTGAAATTTATACATATTTTAATGACAATTTTTAATTATATTAAACGCTATGCACGCATCCTGAATTTCTTCCCTTGTCATATTAATTTAGCACTATATAGCACGCGATGCCGTGCGTTCAATTAAAAATTTATATTAAACAAACTATTCAATTAGAAAAAAATTCATGCAATTGGGTACAGTTTCAAATTAACAAAGGCAGTGAGTTATTATGATTTTCAAATTTTCGATGATTATTCTTCTTCAATGACTCTCTGACAAAGAGAATAAATGATTAATTACATTGACATACAAAAGTAATATTAAAATGAATAATTTAATAAATATTCATTTCAATATGATTTTCAAAATACCCGTAATTTATTTTGCAATGATTACCTGATTCATTGTGAATTTAGTTTATGTAATTATGTATTAAATATTTGAATTTTTCATCAACTAATTAATTGAACTTTTTTCAAAAAAATTTGCAATGTTTCATTTATTCAATGGAATAAATTAGTCAATGTAATAATGTATTTTATTTTAATTATTTTTACACTAATTATTAAACTTCTTTTTTTATTCATGGAAAAAAATTATTAAATCACCTTTTTTAATGTTAGTTTAGTATGGAATATAAGAAAATTAAAGAGAATTGTATTTTTTAATTAAGGACAATTAAGTCTTTTACATCATTAAGAGTGTTTACGTCTTATTAATAGGGACACCATTGCTCCCTTACTTATATATATAGAACTTAACTAGTATAGAACCCATCAGATCAACGGTTTACATATCGTACATGTGAAGTACTTGTTATAATTTGGGCATTCAATAAACTATTATACATTATACTACATGATGAAATTAATTATTGTACAATTCATACCTGACCTGTACATTAGGTAGTATAATACAAAGTGATATAAGAATGACAAAAAATTTATGAAAAATCCAATATAATCTAGGTCAATATTGATTACTCCCTCTGTTCCATATTGTATTGTGCATTTTCCTCATTTGGACGTTCTATAATGATTTGTGCATTGAGATTTATTCCATTTTTTGACATGCTTTTACTATTCTTTAATAGGGTGGATCAACCACTTTCTCTTGCTTTTCCCTACTTCCCCCATTTACACATTCTTTCTCCAATCTATTTTTGTTTTTTGACCCAACTTTCATTTTAATAGATTATTCCTAGTTCGTGGGCCTCCTGTTCTGAATTTAGGGGGTTCAAGTAATGGGGATTTGGGTGGTTGGCTTGAAGAGGATAGTGGGCCGGGAATGCTTACAGAAAATGGGCCTGTGGAGGGCGGGCCTAATCTGCAGGATCATGTTGTTCAAGAGGGATCACCCACTCATCAACAAATAAGGTTTTTGGAGTTAGGCAATCCAACTCCTTTTCGGGACAACTTAACCTTAAATTTGGAAACTTCACATACTCAAAGTAGAAATGTTCGTTCAAATTCTCGGAGACAAGCAACGGAGGAAGAGGCTATGCCAGAGGCTCCACCGCCGGTTACACCTTTCCCTAGTAACACTCCATTGCCGGCTTACACAAACCATGAGCAAAATCAACGTTTTGACTTCATACTCCAGAATTCTATTGCTCGACGTGTGTATCCCCCAGGTGCCTTGTCAGAACATCGAGATGGGAATATTGGTTATGGTCAAGTATTTAGGGCTATCTCAGAGGGTGGAGGTCGTGTTGTGGGACGTGAATAYTTTAGCTCAAGCGAGGACGAGCCTAGTCCTATGGACACGGATGATGCTACGGCAGCGGATTCAGATGGATATGCTTCTCCCTTTGTGATTGGTCTGATTCCGAAAAATCCGGGAAATGGTAATGAGGAACTGATCTTTAGTGATTCTGACCCTGAGGAGGAGCCGGAGGAAGCTGCAAACGAGGTGGTTCCTACTGATAGGTCATGTGGCATTGAAAGGCTTTAGGCAAGGGTGGATGATAACATCTCTGGGGATACTGCCCCTACTCCTATAGAGGTGATGTCGGACAGTGCTCTATTATTTAGTCGCCCGTGGGAGCGAGACAGGAGAGGCAAGCTGGTTAGGAAACAGAGGTTTCGCAAAAGGCAACGGACAAGAAGGCACAGGTTAAGGACGGGATGCAAGCGTAAGGCTGTTACAGATGTGAACCAGTGTTCTTTGGCTTTCGAAGAGGATGGAGAGGAAGCGGATTCTTGGGAGATGCTGCTAAGGAGAAAAGGTAAAAGAGCTTGCAATGAACTAAACAGAATCCCTTGTYTGACAGGTAACCTTTCAGAAGCAAGTTCGAGCGCGGAGATTCGGAGGCGGGACACAGTCTWTGCTAACTCCTCGCTCAAGTTCGAGATCGAGATTTCCTTATCCATGAAGAGTTCGGTTTTTGGGGAGGTTGAACCAGATCAACCCCCCGAGGCGCATTGATAGGTGTTGTGTGGAATTGTCGTGGGCTTAGTGACCCAACTACCCCGACGATTCCTAAAATTAGGTCTCTTATTGGGTCTCATTTTCCTGACTTTGTGTTCCTTAGTGAAACTAAATGTAATGGTTCTCTTGTTTTCAATAAACTTAGAAGTACTGGTTTAGTGTGTTGGGATAGTGTTGATCCCGTCGGTTGTAAGGGGGGGCTTTGGGTGGGTTGGTCTAGTTCTG